>JBBBWG010002992.1:0-32240 GCA_037176905.1 Azolla pinnata
GAATGGTGTGAAGGAACCAAATATATTGATTCAACAAGATCAGAAGATTCCAGAGACAACTATCATGACTTTTTGTGGAGCTTATGAAGTTATGAAGTTAATATAGGCATCTTATGGTTCCACAAATAAGACTGATTTAGACCAATCATGTTCGAAAAAAGGGTGTGTATTGTTCATGACGTTATAGTCATGTCAAAAATATTATAAGCACATAATTGAGAGTAAATTTGCCTTTTCTCAGACTACTATAAGCCTGTCGATGCAACAGAGGCTTACTCAGCACCTACACGAATTTTATCTTAGCAATCGTGTTTATTATGCTTCTTCAGTCCTTGGGGGCCTCTCGAACCCAGATCAGGTGAATGCTAAGTTCCAAACAACCATTTTCTTTGATTTTTTTTGTATGTTGTTTAGATATGCTTGCTTTACCTACTTGTGTAACTTATGTGGCTGGTCAGGTAAGCCTAGACATTTATAATCTGTGCTGCTACACTGTCTCAGGACACTGCTTTGTTATGTATCATGGATTCAAAATTTTCTCTTTTGGCAGCGTATTACAGAAGATATTGCTAAATTTTCTTCAGCAATCAGTGAGTTGTATTCATACACCTTTAAGCCTGTCCTTGACATCATCTTCTTCACTCGTTCTCTGGCCAAAACGATTGGGTAAGAATATATTCTTTACAAAAAAAGTCAGTGTATTATATCATATTAAACATTGAAAGTGTTTTACGCTTTCATCTGACAGATACAAGGGCCAGTTTCTTCTTTATGGATACTTCCTCTCTTGTTCTATATTTTTGAGGGCAATTAGTCCACCCCTTGCACTTATGACAACACAAGAAGCAACGCTGTCGGGGAATTTTAGGGCTGCTCATCAACGGTTAGTGTGGAGATTGTTTCAAAGGATATTTAATTGCACTCATTCATACTATCTTCCATGTTTGCTGTTGATGATCATTCGGAAACAATTTAGAAGCAGCTCTATTAGAAAGGTGGAATTTATGTACTTTTGATGATGCTTGCATGTTCATAAAAGATTGAAGGAAAATTTCTAGCTGCCTGGAGAGATATGGTTCCAAAGGTTCCTATGTCTCATTACCTCTGGCTCTACCTAGGAGGGTAAAAGTCATGAGCTATCTTTGCATGTGTGAAAAACTGTTTCCTTTGTGTTCTGGAAATTGTTTTGCTTTATGGTTGGCTTAGCATTTTTTGCATTACAGTATATTGACTCACGAATTTAATGCATGAATTATTTAATATTCTGAATGTTAAACAAACTCAACATTGAGTGCATCGTCAAAACCTTTGGCCTACATCATCACATATGTCATGTATATATTGATGTGGTCGGCATGCATGTAAAGTTCCATAATTTTTGTAACATATGTTCTAGGAGAATGCAACAAATATATTTTTCTATTTCTCGTTTACTTCAAATTATAGTTCTTATTTCTTGAACCTGTGGTTTGGGGAGAGATGGCACAATTGAGAACGTAGTTCACAGTGATGATGCAAATGGTTTAACCGCAACCTAGTGTCAAGTGGCAGATAACTAAGTTAAACTATCTAATTCATATCTAAACCAACGTTGAATGACTAGCCCTTATAAGCTTCACAACACATCAAAGATGATAAAAAAATCATATCGAAAAGAGGATGCAAATGTAAAATACATTGTATGTAGAGATCATAGCATTGACAAAATAACATTGAGATATTATGTGGTAAATAGAATCCTACATGATTCTACTTTATATAACAGAAAGCCACCTGGGAAGAAAGAAGGTAACATGGGTAGTAAATTCAGGAGTACTGTTCATATGTGGGGCGGTAAAAACTTGCGTCATTGTTCTTGTCTTTGGAGTTGTGAAGCCCAAAGAAGCAGTTAGTTAAAATGTGAAAGACTGAAATTGATATGGGAGAGAACTGTAGAGTTTTATCTACTTAAAAGGTAATTTTGTCCTTGGTTCCAATCTGTTTCTTATGGGTTCTTCACTATGGACATTGCAGTATAGTTTCACATGCAGAGGAAATCGCGTTCAATGATCCTCCAGGTGGTGATACAGAGCGCATAATCCTGAATGATCACTTGCATAAACTAATACGACATTCATTTCTTTCAGCAATTCAAAGGTTTCTTCAACAGGTATCTGCTAAAGTCTATAATCTCCTCTACATGTATGATAGTTTTTCTATAACTTCTGTTTTGGGAAACCATAAAATTTTCTGCTAATAATATTGTTGGACTGAGCAAGCTCATTGAGTATGTTAAGTTGGCTGGAGATAAAAGTCTTGTCTGGAAAGAAAGAAGGCATCATTTAAAATATTTAGACTATGAAGGCGTTTTGTAAAAAAGAGATAATTCAGAAACTCTTTAGTTAATGTCCTGTAAAGACTGTTGCGGATGTTATATGCTGCCTAGTTTATAGTGTTTCTGATAGAGAGGCAAACAGAGCACATCTATTACTTATGAAATCAGTGGCAAACTCATAAGAGGATGAACCTTATTATTGTACTGTGCAAGGTGTTGTCCTCTGCCGTATTAAGAAGCCTTAGGCTCTTACAAATTCAAGAATATAGCTATCCCTTTGTCACCTTGTGTGAAGACATGCTTCCTTCAACTTTCTGAGTCATTAGCGACAACATTCTGTTTCTGTGTGAAGAGGGATGTGCTTGTTCTAGCTTATTTCACTGCATGAAGTATTGTGCAATTGATTATTATGCATGCAAACTGGTAACTACAGAGATAGCGCCGCAATACATTAGTGTAGTTATGCATGTCTTCCATATCAGCATCCCTGGCTGTAAAAAGCAAAAGCAAACTAACTCCTAGTGCATTAGAATTTGTGCAAAAATTGTGATTCACACGTTAGTTCTACCTGGTTTTTGTCTACTGATCATCTTTTCAGGTGGCAGATGGCTACCTTGTCAAATATACTGCTTCTGTTATAGGACTCAGTGTATTTGCAGCACCATTCTATTTCAGTAAGGAGGTATGATTAGCCTCTTGTTATTTACATCATTTTATCGGTTAGATGGTTATTTTCTTGTGTAAGCATATCTGTGTCAATCTGTACAGAAAGACAATTTATTATCGACTGGAGAATACATACGCGCGATGCGTTTAATGATGGTAATATTCTGGCTGACACATTCAGGAAATCTTATATATCGATAATATCACAAAAGCTCATTTTACAGCTATTATGTGCTTTTTAACTCCAGAATACATCCAAAGCTATTGGTCAGCTTGTCTTGATCTATAAACGACTAACATCGCTAGCTGCATTCACATCCCGGGTTTCAGAAATTCTGGAGTCTGTAAGTTCTGTCATTATAATTAAAATGAGGGACTGGAGCTCTGCGGACATTTAACTTTTTTCTTATTCTGCTCATATAGGTTAGGCAACTTAGTATAGAACATAAGACGAATGGGAGATACCCAGTAAGGCGTCAACTTCCAAGTGCAACCAAATATGACTTCACATATACACCACCCATGATTACTGATAGTGATACTATACTGTATGTGTTTTCTTGGTGTAAATATGCATGAATCCGAAAACAAGAGTAAGCTACAAGGTTAATTTGTCTTCAAATTTGCAGTTTCGAAAATGTAACCATATGTACGCCAGATGGAATGCTATTGGTACGAGAACTTAGCTTTGAGGTTGTACCTGGTCACTCAGTGATCATCATGGGGCCTAATGGAAGGTGAAGACAATGCAAAACTCATTAGATCTATGTCCTACCATTTAGTTGAAATAAAGAGGTGTCAAAAATACTACATTGACTTAGTTTTACATGTTCAAACAGTACACAATTGACCTTCTAGCATTGAACGAATTCTTCCATTCACTAGAGCATTATATTGAGTCTAACTCGGTCATGAGTTCTTTTTTTTTCTTCTAATTATGTAGCTTACCAGACAAATAGTTAGGTATATGGTTTAACGTGGTTAGATTTTTAAGGCAATGTTTATCAATGGCTGCATTATCTTTTTCTTGAATTGCAGTGGTAAATCTTCCTTGCTTCGGGTCCTAGCAGAACTATGGCCTTTACAAAGTGGGATTATAAAAAGACCACCACGGCAGAAAATATTCTATCTTTCTCAGGTTCATTACTGTCCTTAGGGAATGAACAAGGACAAATTATTTTTAGGTCTGATGTTATCATTTTACAGAAACCTTATGTCATACAAGGCACTTTGAGAGATCAAGTCCGTTATCCAGCCGTGCCTGCAAGTTTATCTACAGACCAGCACGTTAGCTTGGATTCTGCCGTATCAGATGATGCACGGGTTATGGAAGCCCTTCATTCTACAGATTTGGGATATTTAGTTCATCGTGGTGATGGTCTTGATCAAATCCAGGTCAGGAACCGCTCATATATTGCAACCTCAAAGTTACCCTGCTGTTCAATTTATCTTATTATTGATATTATGGTCAAATGCAATGCAGAACTGGGAAGAGACTCTATCAGGTGGAGAAAAACAGCGCTTAGCCATATCCCGCTTGTTATACAATAATCCCAGGTAGTCATCTATTTGATGTATTTTGAAAATGATTTTTAACTTTGAATTCCTGATTCAAAGAGGCTTTATGATTTTCCTGAAGATTTGCTATATTAGACGAGTGCACATCAGCTGTTAGTGCAGATGGAGAGGAAAAACTCTATAAACAGCTTTACATGCATGGCATCACAATGCTTTCAATAGCACATCGCCCAGCTTTGAAAAGGTAAAGACAACTGTCCTGTTTGCAGCTTAATTAGTAGTTTTTCTTGATTAATGTACAACCAAAAAAGCCTTGACAATATTGAGAAGGTCAATACTTTTTGACTCACTTCAATTAGTCTTTCATCAAATCCAATATCAATGCCCAATCCATATAATACAATACTGGTCACATATCAAGAAGATACAATACTGGACCCATTTATATTATGGTCAAGGAACTAATTGTTAATGTAAAATAACTCTATTCTTCTCATTATAGGACTCCTGGACTGCAAAGACATCTTAATTTGTTTTACTGACCACTGTTGCACTGTTATAAGCAAGAAACCATAATATTGCGCTAGCACATTTTTTTACCTTCTCTTTTCTCTACAAAGAAGTCAATTTCAGTCGATTAGAGTATTCATGCATAATATTCATGTGTATATATCTCCATGTATGATGGTAAGAAGGTAAATAAAGGCTGATTCCATCTTCATTAGGATACAATCCCAGTTTAACTTTCGTCTTGTATTTTTATCATCACATTGTCAGCTACCCATACTGCCTACCCAATATAAACTGCTGTTTTGTAGATGTCTGCCTATTTAGCATATTGTGTAAGGTTCGCAAGTTCACGTAATGCTTTGTGGACGCCTCTGTCAGAGGCTCTTTTACCTATTAATGTACTATTACTTGATAAGGTTCTGCAATCTTTTCTGCCAGTTGATTTGGTGTGCAATGCATGTTCATTTAGGAATTATAAGATAATTTCACTTAAAGCCTGTTTGCAACAGTCTGAAGTGAATATATATGTGGATTTTTTAGGTATCACAAGGTTATCTTGCATGTCAGTGATGGGCAATCGATCGGTTCTTGGAGACTTGAAAACCTGGAGAATTCAGATGCAACACCACCCTGACACCGCGTATGTTGAAGTGAGCAGAAAGTCTGATCGTGTTTATAAGAGACTTGTACAGTGGTTATCAATTTCCATGCAATATATACTGGGAGGGCGGCATATTATTGACAACATCAATTAGGAGCGTTTCCTAAAGGGGCGGTATGTTATGATCATTATAGGTAATAAATACGAGGGTCTCCACTGCTTGCAGAATCATCGGATGCAAGTGTATTTCGCAAAGCTTTTCGAAATGCCTTTACCTTGCAGTTGATGTTTTTCCTGTTATTTCTTCATATTTCTCAATGCTTCAACATTTGCTTTCTAACTGAGATAGACTTTATGGATGCAATTTCACACCTTCAATGCGTTGATGGCATAGCGCACATGGTGATGCAAGATGATGACTAGACTTAAGTTGAGCAACCTAGCCTTGAAGAAGGAAAATCGGTAGAAACGCCCATGAATAAGAATTTGACCTCGAGAGCACTGAAAATTTGAACCCACCACCTCTTGTGGCATTAATCTAAAAGCTCACTGGAGGCATGGCAATGGATATGCTGTCTTTTCTCTCATGCAAGTTCCTTTGGTGGTTCAGTCATAAGCTTCATTGTTTGCAAAGCTCAGACAAAGTTTCCTATGTCGAGATGAGTCATAAGCTTCATTCCTATGCAAAGCTCAGACAAAGTTTCCTATGTCGAGATGAGTTAATGAGTAGGCGGAGTTGGCATTGGGAACTTGCCGAAGATATCGTACGCATTGACATGATTGAGGTTTGATGGGATCGAAGAAAGCACGTAGGGATTGCGATACGCTTTGGTTGGCAAGGTCGAATCAAGACGTATAAAGAATAGGACAAGGTACAGAATAGATCTCATGCGATTAGATTAGATCGGAGCCGATCGGAACCAAGCACGGATCGAAACAGATCTACTAAATCACCATTCGTACTTGAATTGTCAAATCAGAACAGAAGCTACGAGAACACGATTGGCAAGAACCAATAACGCCTAGATTGGATTACGGCCGATGTAAGGACCGACAAGGTTTCGAGCTGATTATGTTCCATCGGACCGAAATCACAACTGATCCGAGCTGCTCAAAAACCGAATCGATTAGGACAAGACTAATCACAGATTGACGGGGCAGTGAGTGGATAACATCGGATCGGATTTAGGATAGAACCAGCCAGCGGCATCTGGTCCCAGATGAGAATAGAAGCAAGCGAAGCGATGCGAAAGTGAACCGACCGAATTGATCAGAACAGATCCAATCATTCGGAAGGACGTAGAAGCACGCTGATCGAATCGGAACAGAAGCCTATATAAGGATCGATACGGCACATAAACGGAGTATACATTCGATCGGAGCGATTGATTAGAATCGAACCGATTCGATCGAATCGAAGATTAGTTTTCTCTAAAATGGGAAAAAATTCCTTGAATGAATGAATGAATGAATGAATGAAAGAAAGAATGGTCAGCTTCTTCATATTTGGTTGATTCAGGTCTTGGGTTCGATCAGCAGCACCGTCATCTTCTTTCTCTGTCTGTTCTGTCTCTCTCTCTCGCTTGTCTGAACAGTGAATCGATAAAAGCTCTGACACAGAGAAGCAGGCGCCATTGAAGCTCCTTTAGATTTCGGGGGCGACATAAAAGGTCATGGAAATCCTTGATTGAAAGCTTATCCTCGGCCCCTTCCTCTCTGCTTCTCTCTCTCTCTCTCTCCCTCCCTGCTCCCCTGTAAATTCTCTGCATCGCCATAGCTCAGATTTGGAGTAAACCATCCATCAGATTTCGGAGCACTGTACAGGAACACATTCTCCCACCATAGCTCCGTTGTTTCTGTTTCTGTTCTCCTCCTCTAATTAGGGCTTTGCATTTGTTCCTACTGCTGCGAGCTGAAAGGAAAGAAGGCTCCGTTTGTCTCTCCACTCTCTTCTTCTTCTTGTGCTGCTGCTGCTACTCTCTTCTTTTGCTCTTTTGTTCTTTTATACATTTTCTCGCTCGCTTTATACATCATCGCAGGAAAGAGGAAAAGAAGGCCAATCAATAAGAAGAACAAGAACAAGGGGGTGGGGCATTGATCCCCTGACCCACATCTCTCAAAGAGACAGACAGACAGCTATCATCGCTCTGTAATTCATTATGCTGCTAGTATGCGGAAGCAAATACAAAAGCAATAAGCTATGCAGAAGACTGTGACGGATTTGTGTATGTATGTATCTATGATTGCAATGTTAGCCATTCTGCCCAGCATTCCTGCAACTGTGTTTTCTGCTTGTAAGAGCGAGGGAGGGGAAGAGGTCAAGATGTATCACACTTTCTGAGCTTGTGAAAGCTCTGTATTTCAATTGAAGTAAGTTGGGAAGGCGCCATTAGGCACTGGAATAGATAACATGTAGCAAAGAAAGATTCACTTAGAGGAAATGTAACTCCGTCTTGCTTATTTACGCTCAAGGGCTCTGTGTAATTGAAATTCTGCGAAGAAGGGACAGTTGGGTCCTCTGGTTTGCTTCTCCTAGCAGCTAGAGAAGAACCATCAATACTTGTTATGGTAACAGAAAGAATTCAGTAATGACCCGAAGCTTGTCACTGTGTGGTTCAAACCTTTGATGTTCTGAAGCTCGAGACATGGAGGTCATCCTACAGGTTGGAGCTTTTGTCTGCTACTCTTGGGCTCCATGTCCCCCTAACATTAATGGATCCAGTAGTTATTTATTATTGTGTTTTGGATTATAGCTTATCATTAGAGCATTTGAAACTCATGTAGTCCATCCAATAGTACTGCTCTTTTGATTTTGGATTTCTGGGTTTCATGGCCTCACTTGCTTCTTATAAATACGAGACAATGTATGGATGACCTTGAATTCAAGCGTGGTCCATTGTTCTTCATCCATTCTTGTTTCTTCTTTCTTCATATATTATGAGTCATAGATTCTGGAAACAAGCTTCAATTTTGAGCTTTTGAATGGAATGTGTAGATATTGGAGAGAGAGAACATTTGACCTGTATACATTGTTAAGAGGAGATAGCAATGGCTTGTGAATGGAATCCATAACTTGAAGGAGGCGCATGAGACTAGAATGATGTATACTGATAAGAGAAGCTCTATGGCACTTGGATAGAAAACTTTGATAGTGGATTGAATTCATGGAAGAGCTAGAAGATCCATATGTCACTACAGATCGAATATACAATCCTAGAGGGGGATACATTTACAGTGATTGAATGTGCTCCATCGAGGCAGAACATTAGACCTTTGGTTTTTCTGTGTAAAAATACAGGTGTCTTATGTCTCTGCATGTATGTATATGCCATTGCAACTTTTTAATGCTGATGAATAGCAATCACTTGAATGTTTTTCAATGACAGAACCTCGTTGTATTTGTATTCTCCAGTAGAAGAGGAACTTACTAATCTCTTGTTCTGTGCCATGTTCTGTTTAGGACATTTCTCAATGAAGACAATGAGACTAAAAAGGTCTATCTTATTGTACATTGTAATCCTTGGATTATTGAATATCTCGAGTTTATCTCTAACTCCTGATGGTATGTCTATTTGATCCCTTTAAGACAATGTTGTAGATTCTTATTTTTCCAGGCCAGGTTTGTTTAATACTATTCTCGATATATGGATGCTCAGGTGAATCGCTACTAGCATTTAAAATGAATCTGAGGAATTGGGAGCAAGTGTTATCTCAATGGAAGGCAGATGATGTAAGCCCATGTCATTGGCGGGGAGTTACTTGTGACAGCCATACAGGCCGAGTGGTGTCTCTGTAAGTATCAGGATTTTTCAAGAAATCAATTATGATTGAAACTATGTAACAGAGTATTGTCAAACAGGAATCTAGCTTCTGCAAAGTTATGGGGAAGTATTTCTCCTAATCTTGGAAATCTCGATCAATTGCAGAAATTGTAAGTTGAGAAAGCTCCCATGGGAAATTCTGCCACGTCTATTATGATATTTCTGTTTTTCAATGGGAACTTCTAACGAGAGAATTTCTATGGCAGGGCTCTTTATCAAAATAGTCTTTATGGTCCTATTCCTGCAACCATTGGAAACTGCTCCCACTTGAAAGTTTTGTGAGTTTAGCTTTTCTATTTCTACATTTTGTAAGCTGTCTATGTTTTAATGGAAACTTTTCTAATAAAAGCTCCCTTGACCAGATTTAGAATTATGAGCCATAGAGATAGCTGTCGAACTGTGTATAAATAATTAATTAATTTTTCCAAATTTATACGGTAAAGTTCATTTACAAGATCTTAAAAAACTTTGAGAAAAATATGGGACAAATCTTAATCTTCTGAATTGTGACAATGTGGTCATTACTTTGGTACGCCAATATTGAATTTAAATGAATAACTTAATGATGATGGGACCTTCAAAAAATGTTTCGCTGGGAGGGAATCCGGATCAATAGGATATCCATGATCACTTGAAAATTGCTTTTGATGCCGGAAAAGTAATTTGTCAAACTTGTTTCTTGCGACCTTGTTTCTGCATCAACAAGGTTCAAGTTATAAAGAGAAATAGGGGTTGTAGACAATTATTCAACATTATCAAGAAGTTCAATCCAATTTTCCTTATATGCAAGACATGCAAGGCAATCACTTATCACATACTAGTTCCCCATATGCTGAGTTGAGTTGACTTAGCTGGAATTCATTTATGTGATTATTCTGATGAGTTTACTGAGCTAATGACTTTCTACATGGGACTGATATTTCTGAAAACCCATGTATTTTGAATTGCATCTGTAAGTGAGGAAACATGTTTACTAAATCTGAACATTCTCTCCCTAGCAGACTTTTGCAGGACAATTATATGAGCGGGCACATTCCAATAGAGCTAGGTCAACTGACAGAACTCAACATCTTGTACGTCTACATGGTGAAACCATTCGATTCTCTCACATGAAACAATTTTACTGCAAGCTCAAACTTTATGAACATTTTATAATCAGGGATATATCAAGCAACTCGCTGAGTGGAACAATTCCTGAATCTCTTGGGAATCTCCATAATTTGACAAGTTTGTAAGCACACTATCTAGTTTCCATTTTCCTTCTCAGAATTTAAAGTTGCTCTGCATTGTTCTCAAGAGGCTATGCATAAGTATACATTTTCGAAGAGTCACCAGATAGAGCTTCTAGTTTCTTTTAATATTTTTTTATTTGTTTTTCAGCAATGTCTCAACAAACTTCTTGCGAGGTGAAATCCCGGAAAATGGAGTTATGAGAAAGTTTGGACAGTATTCGTAAGTTCTTTGTTGACTTAATGTTCTGAAGTTTCTTTTTATACTTCTCCAACAAAGCTAGATGTAAGAAATCATGAACCAGGTTCATTGGAAACATGGCTCTCTGTGGGCAGCAAGTGGGTGAGATTTGCAAAAGTTCTCTAGAAGGGCCTTCTATTATCTCAAATTTTTCATCTTCTCCATTGGAGGATCTTCCAAGGCCTCCATTTGGTAATTTGCTCATTTACCTGGTTTTCACTTTCTCACTCTTTAACATTGGAAAATTGCATATGATTGAACCTAACTTCCAACAGGTTTGACCAAGACCCCTTCCAGATTATCGACAGAGGTGTTGATTGGTGCTGTAGTTGCAGTTGGTCTAACCCTTTTCATTGCATTGATTTGTTTTTGGGGATGCGTATTGTACCATAAATATGGGAAAAAGCTCAAGTCCCATGAAGAAGGTGGAGATGACGGTACGTTTCGATTTCAACATGGATTTCCGATGGCAACCTGTTTGTATAAGTTGTCTGTTAAAAGTAGTTTTCAACAATATTCGGAAGGAGATTGTTAGTTAATGGGCAACAGTGCAGTTTGTAGTGTGAAAGTCTATTTAGTAGGTCTAAAATTCAGTAAAGTAATATTCTATTCAGTAAAAATCCACCATACCAAGATACTTTGGATTGCTGTTTCCGTTCAGCTTAAACAGAGAGTTTCTGAACTTGGCCAAAATATCTTATAGCTCACAAACACCTCTATCTATTTACTTTTGGAGTATCAGTTGCTGATTGACAGTGGTACACTTACAATATCTAGTGCTGCTGATTCAGCAATTTGAGTTCCCATTTGACAAAAAACTGAGCTTTTATGCATAGCATATCTCTTATGTTTGAAATTAGTGGAAATAAGATGCATTGAAATATTTCAGTAGGCTGAGTGTGGTTTGAGTCATGCTTTTTAAGTTCACATTAATATCCATTACTGATGTAATACAGCTGTGAAAATGTGGTGCTATCATAATCACAACTCATTTTATGCTTCTATAGGTGCTGCAATGGTAGTCATATTCCATGGTGACATACCCTACACATCCAAAGAAATACTTCGAAGAATTGATCAACTTAACGAGGCCCATATAATTGGTCATGGAGGGTTTGGGACAGTTTACAAGCTTGCCATGGACGATGGGAGTGCATTTGCTGTAAAAAAGATCGACAAAAGTCGTCTATGTTTTGACCTCCTTTTCGAAAGGGAATTGGAGGTTTTAGGGAGCATCAAACACCGAAATCTGGTTAATCTCAGAGGATATTGTAATTCTCCATCAGCCAAGTTGCTGATCTATGATTATCTACATAATGGAAGCCTTGATGAAGTCTTGCATGGTACACCCGAAGCTCTTCTGAATGATATATTTTACTGGCAATCCCAAATCTTGGCATCAGAGGCTGTTTTTCTGTCTGTATAGGTTGTGACTCGAATTGCTTTGCGCTAAACTGGGGAGCCCGTTTGAAGATAGCTCTAGGAGCAGCCCGAGGGCTGGCATATTTGCATCACGACTGCTCTCCGAGAATCATACATCGTGATGTGAAGTCCAGCAATATTCTGATTGGAGAAAATTTGGAGCCACATGTGTCAGATTTTGGTCTTGCGAAATTGCTAGAAGACAACATCTCCCATGTGACGACCGTCATTGCTGGGACGTTTGGATATTTGGCACCAGGTATGCTCGTGTGTCTCGTCGTATGTACATTTTTCTGAGGTAAGTAAGCTGTATTGGTGTGAGAGAAAGAAAGGCATAAACTCTACCTTCATTCAAATATTCAATGATTATCGATGGCAGATTACTTTTTTTCTTCTTCAAAGCTAATGCTTCTTATTTTCATCACATTTTTCTTCTGTTCGGAGATTTTATGCTTGATTGATATTTGTGCATGCAGTATTTATATGTCTGTACATTTATAAAAATTTTCAATGAGAAGTGCGCACTGGTGCTCAATGCACAAGATAGATAATCCTACAGTTTCTGTCGACCGACGCTTCGTATTCAG
This sequence comes from Azolla pinnata, assembly GCA_037176905.1. Taxonomy (NCBI): domain Eukaryota; kingdom Viridiplantae; phylum Streptophyta; class Polypodiopsida; order Salviniales; family Salviniaceae; genus Azolla; species Azolla pinnata. The sequence continues at coordinate 12,910 of JBBBWG010002992.1, forward strand.
AGAGAATAGTTTTCGGCCATCCATAGTAATAGATAGGAGTAATCGGCGGTTACATATTTTTTATTCGGGCTTGTTTCGTGTAGGAGTATCAATTGTTGGAAATCTTTACAGAGATGCGATTGTTGAGGCCACAAGAGAGAAACTTCGAAATGAGCTTGGATGAATGATGGACTCAAATGTTTGGGATCTTGGTTTTCTGTATTTTGTAGAGTATCTTCAAAGTGGACGAGCAACCGAGAAAACTGACGTTTACAGCTATGGAGTTGTTCTTCTCGAACTAATTAGCGGCAAGCGGCCCAGCGATGCATCGTTTGTTCAGAAAGGGTTGAACATTGCTGGATGGGTAAACAAAACAATGAAAACACAATCTCATTCTGTCAGCAATGTAATTCATGGTTATTGATAATGTGCTGCTGTTCACTAAAGTTGTGTATCTGCTGACAAAAATAGGCAAATCTACTGAAAAGGGAGAAGAATCTGAAGGAGATCCTGGATCCTACGTGCGAGGGAGCTTTCATGGAAAGCCTCGAAGCGCTGGTGCATATAGCTACGCTGTGCTTAAGTCCAATGCCAGACAATAGACCCACCATGCATGATGTTGTGAAGATGCTAGAAGCTGAGATCCTATCACCATGCCCAAGCGATTTCGGTGATTCTGAATGAAGATAGCGAGTCGTGCAATTGTGCATGAGCAAATATGTTTAGCTTGGGTGATTTGTCCATATCCATTCATATCATTCTTTCAGGTATCATGCGATGCCGGCTGATCTCAAACACCTGATGATCACCATGAAGTCTTGAAGAGAGGAAGGACATGGCAGGCAAATCGATCGGAGACCAAATATGTAAAGAAAAAAAGAAGAAAACCCACCATGGCCATGTGTATAATGTGCAAAAGTTTCTGCAATCTGAAGGTTAATTCTATCTCAACCCTCCATTAGGGATCATCGTCAATGCCGCCATCAAGTCTTCGATATTCCTCTGCCTTAAGAATCTGGTGTGACTATTCTGGGAATATGTTGTCCATTTCGAATAAGTTAAATGGGCAGTGCCCAACATGTTTGTTGCTGCAACCAGGACGACCGCAAGATGCCACCGGAAATTGTAAGATAAGTAGTGTAATGCGTTGAGGAAGGGTGCATAGAATTGGAATGAAAATGAGACTTGGTTGTTTATGTATGTGGTGCTATGTGAAACATTTTGGTGTAATTCTTGTCATCTATCTTTGATCACAAGTCACATCAACTCTTATGTCAAAGTGTTAAGCAGCAGATAATGGAGCTAGGTTGTCAAGTATGAAGCTTCAAGATTATCAAGCACACAAAACAAGCATAGCTCATTTGGACGCTAGCAGGTTATCGTTTGGAGGTTGCAATGGATTCTTGGAGTCAAAACTAGTTTGAAATGAATAATGTGATTGGTTAGAAGGATTCAGAGTGTGAAAGTTGTTGATTCAGCTTGTTGGGTTGGATTTTCATCCTCAGAATATGTCGAGCTGGTTGGAGATCAACCCTTTGTGGAGTGTTGCAGTTTGCGAATAAAACAAGTAGTATGTCAATAGCATATAAGATGATTTGGTAATGGTGGAGCCAAAAGATCAAACGGAATCATCGAGCGTTTAACGCCATTGTTTCTTTTTCTCAATTTAGGATTGAGAGACCTGAGCATTTTCGTTGATAAAATCAAGTCAACTTAATTGCAGTCGGGTCAAATGTGCTTGAATGGAAATAGATGCAAGATGGATCGAATGTTTGCAAGAACAGATTTGTGCTGTTGTCATAGATAGAGAGAAAGCAAAGTAAAGCGGAGCCAAGGGAAAGAAAGATGAGATGCATGTGGAATTATAACACGAACTGGACTTAGGTTTCCATAACTATCGTTGTTCACCTTGATCGGGATTCAAAGGGAACCCCTTGTAAATTGTAATATTATCTTATACAAAAGCTTTTTGGAATTTTTTAGAACCGTCTAGAACGATGGGATGAACTAATAATACAATAGTTATCAGGAAGAACAAGAAAGCCAAGTGTCTTAATTGTCATCGAATTGCCTCATTGTGTCGATTGGAAGCATTTCGGACATGGAGACGGTGAGTGAATCTTCTCATTATTATTACTTTTTTTTGTCTATAAGCTCCGATGTAAAGTTATTCCGAAACCGTGCGCATTCTCTCCACTTAACTCTCCACCGTATGCTCAATTATCAGCAAGATGATTGCGAGAGAAATCGGCGAGAAGAGGAAAAGGGCTTCTTCGATGACTTTTTTTCCGTGCGGATCGAAACAGGCGGGTAGAAAAGATTTGTGTGCGTGGATTGCCGGGTTTTTATCGTTAGCTCCATAGGGTCGTGCGGCCGTCGGTTTCGGGCGGAATCTAGTGCAACAAAACGTGGTTTGCGTCTGGAGTTTCGAACAGATTAATTAATAAGAATCGACGCGTCGATGTTTCCAATAATCGCTGCGTCGATGTTTCCAGCGCATGTCGCTGCTAAAGTGTGAAAGAATTGAGCTGGAGCTCTGAAGGAGCTTGTATGTATGTATGGATGTATGTATGGATGGGTGGATCATGGATATGCATGGTGCCCATGCATGTACGTAGGTGTATACGTACATACGGTGTGGGTTTTGTATACGCGTACGTGTACGTAGACATGCAGGCCGTATACGATGCTTTTTCTGTGTATTTGTTTCTGGTTTTTTTTCGTTTTTTGGATTTTTGTGGAGAAATTCCCACTGGCCATCGTTTTCTCTTCGCCTTCTTCTTCGTCTTCTTCTTCTCCGACAGACACACAAAACAGAGAGCGGAAGCTTCGCCGACGCAGAGAGCGAGCGAGCGAGCGCGCGGAGCAGCAGAAGCAGAAGCAGAAGCAGCAGAAGCAGCAGCAGCAGAAGAAGAAGAAGCAGCAGCAGCAGCAGCAGCAGCAGAAGAAGAAGAAGACGGGGCTGGGCTTCTTCTCAGGTAAGATCCAGATCTCTAGATCCCCGTCCTCCTTCTCTAGCAAAAGCGATTAGGCCCTCTTCAGATCCACCGACCGACACAGCTCCAGGCATCAGCCCCTTGTCGGTCCCCGATCCTCTCTCGTGGACGGGGGAGGAGACCACATCGGCGGGCAGGTGATCTATGAGCAGGCAGGTGATCTATCGGGGCGGGAAGGAAGGCAGGAAGAAGCGGCATTTGTAGCGGGAAGAAGGCGGGGGGGGGATCAGATCTGCGAAGAAAGAGCAGGCGGGAGTGGGGGGATCGTTAAACCAGCGACAAGAGTTTTGGTAAAAGAAAGGCACATAGAAGATTACTAGTACCTGATCTGACGGGGAAGGAAGGGGGGGGGGATATCAGATCTGAGAAGCAGGCAAGAAGTGGTAGGCAAGAAAGAAAGACGTGAAGAAGAAGGAAAGGGGGGGGCAAAAGAAGAAGAAGAAGAAGGAAAGGGAGGAGGGGAAGAAGGAGGAGGAGAATGTCGGGGATGCAGGCGAGGATCCGGAGCGCGATCGGGGCGCTCAAGGATCAGACGAGCATCTCGCTGGCGAAGGTAGCGGGCGGGGGGATGCCGGACCTCGACGTCGCGCTGGTGCGGGCGACGAGCCACGAGGAGACGGCGATGGAGGAGAGGTGGGTGCAGGAGGTGCTGCACCTGGCGTCGTACTCGAGGGCGCACGTGGCGGCGTGCGTGGCGGGGATCGCGAGGAGGCTGGCGAGGACGAGGACGTGGGTCGTGGCGCTCAAGGCGTTGATGCTGGCGCATCGAGCGCTCCGCGAAGGGGATGCGGGGTTCGAAGCGGAGCTGAAGGCGGCGATGGCGATGACGATGGGGAGGCGGGGGGGGGTGCTGGATGCGTCGGGGTTCCGCGACGAATCGGAGGCTCACGGATGGGATTACTCGGCTTTCATCCATGCTTACGGGCGGTATCTGGAGGAGCGGCTGGGCCCCGGCACTTCGTTCGGCCGCCTCGCGGCCTCGAAGCCGCGCCCGGGCCACAACCACCGCCGCTCCTTCGCCGCCTCCTCGAAGCACTACGAATACAGCGACAGCGCTTACTACCACGACAGCAACAACAACTACTACTACAACAACGATCCCGATCCCGATAGCACCTCCTCCTCCCCCTCGAGGCAGCGATCGTCGGCTCCGGCCCCGAAAGCCGTCAAGGACATGCCCCCCCCCGAGCTCCTCGACTCCTCCCTCTCCCTCGTCCGCGTCCTCGAGCGCGCCCTCTCCTGCCGCCCCTCGGGCCTCGCCAAGTCCCACCGCCTCGTCTCCATCGCCCTCTTCCCCGTCGTGCGCGAGAGCTTCCTCGCCTACCTCGACCTCCGCGACTCCCTCGCCCTCGTCCTCGACGCCTTCTTCGCGCTCGCCCCCCGCGACGCCTCGCGCGCCTCGGACCTCTTCGCCCGCTCCGCCCGCCTCGTCGACGACCTCGCCGCCTTCTACGGCTTCTGCAAGGCGCTCGGCGTGTGCCGCGGCTCCGAGTACCCGCCCGTCGACAAGATCTCCGACGACACGCTGGAGATGATGGACGACTTCCTGCGCTCCGCCCGATCGCGGAACCCCGCCGCCCAAAGCCCTCCTCCTCCTCCTCCTCTTCCGACGACGACCAACGCCAACGGACATGGCCGCCGCCGCCGCCAACAAGACGAAGAAGAAGTCGTCGATGCTGCTGTCGATGACGACGACGACGAGAGCAGCTATGAGATCAATGGGATGAAAGCTTTGCCTGCTCCCCCGCTCCCCCCCGCCGCCGCCCAAGAAGCGTCTTCCTCTTCGTCCTCCACCGCGCCCGCAGCCCAGCAGCCGAACCTCATCGACGTCCATGACCCGCCCCTCTCTTCGGAGGAGCACGAGAACCGCCTGGCCCTCGCCTTGTTCTCGGCCGATGCCACCAACGCGAACACGGCCAAGTGGGAGCCGTTCCCGTCCGCCGCTGCTTCCTCGAGCAGGGAGGCGATTCTGGCCAACGCCAACGGCCGGCCCACCGTATCATCGATCGCCAATGGAGGAGGCGGAGGGACCAGTAGTAGTAGTAGTGCCACAGGCTGGGAGCTCGCGCTGATCGAAGCGGAGAGCGAGATCTCGAAGCCGCGTGCTGCAAAGACGCAGGAGCCCCCCCTCGCAGGTGGCTTCAACAACCTGCTCTTGGAGAGCTTGTACGAGCAGGCCGAGACGAGGCAGAAGACGATGGCGGCGGTTGCACCCGTCGGCAGTGCGAGCAGCGTCGCCGTTCTCGGCCGTGCCCACACCAACTTCTTGGCCCTCCCGGCCCCGCCTTCGGCCGCCACTGCCCTTTCCCACGACCCTTTCGCTGCCTCCGTTTCCGTTCCCCCGCCTGCCTATGTGCAGATGTCGGAGATGAGGCACAAGCAACAGCTCCTCGTCCAAGAACAGCAGCAATGGCTCCAATACCAGCAGATGCTCCACCCTCACGCTCCCGCCTACTCCGCTCTCATGCCCCCCAAGTACCCCAACAATCCCTTCGGCGCCGCCTCTGCCTTCCAGCAGCCCAATGCTTACCCTGTCTCCTACTATGGCCATAACCCTTTCATTCGCTAGCACTCGCTCGGCTCGCGATCTGTGTCTGCTTCCGGCTTCCTTTGGCTTTGGAACCCCTTCTCTTCTCTGCCTGTTAAGAGATCGGCCAGCGATCTGGCGATGCATTCATTCGACACTGCTTGCCGGGCTGCGAAATCGTACCCGCGAATTTCGTCAAGAGCAACGGCAACCAGCCTGCGGAATTTCGTCGGAGTACTCGTCTCGCTGCAAAATTCGTCCCCTCGGCTTTTGATGATGCGAATCTGACGTTCTTTTCCTTCCTTTTTGTTTCTTCTTCCTCCTCCAATATATATTGCTGACCTATGGGATTGTTACCACATATATGTGATGTGTATGCCGCTGGATCGTCTGGGTGCGCAGGTCCTCAACCCAAGGTGGTGGTGACTGGTTGGATTACTATTACCATCTGTGTTGGTGTGCTCGCTTTTGTTGTTTCTTTCATGCTATGTACTGCAATCCATTAATATATAAGCAGAGATCTGTTTCCAGTTGCTTGGGACCAAGTTCTCTTCTCCAATCCTATCAGATCTGCCCTTCTTTTGTTTGGAGTGTTGGGGTTCGCTGAAGAATTAACACCCATCTTCTTTGTGTCTCGTGTATAGATCTATCTCGCTTGAAACTCGGTGACAGCGGCATGCTGTGTCTTGCACTAGGCTGTAATTATGGCACTAACCACATATAATGAGGAGATCTACACTACTGCATGGCTGTAAGTACAGTCTGCGGGTTTCAACATCAAAGCATTTTGCTTCGTCTCGATCGAACCTTCGATTCAGGCAGGCACCATTCGAACCAAGGTTTTAAAGGAACCCTTTCTACAAATAATGCAGCAAAGAGTCGGGTACTCCCATAAATCTCTTGTAGCTTTAACCTCATTTATGGGAATCGATCCAGGGTGCTCTGTTGAAGTAACCAATCCAAGCTTTGAAAGGATGCATCGACGTAGCCCTCATTGTCGCTACTTCCTTCGAGCTTCAGCAGCTTTCCATCACGAGCCTGAGCAATTTGAGGTGCACTTTAATGAGACATTCCATCTGATTTTGTACATGCATTATTGCTCTTTAACCTCTCCAGCTAATCTCTGATCTGCTGGACTCGATCGAACCAGTGACCTAAGAACCAAATTTCGACAAGTCAAAAAAGAAAGTATCTCACAGTCATATCTCATTATCTCTGAAGACCTCCTCCGTGGGTGCCTGCTCCTCAAGCACAATGTTGGAAGTGACATGAAGCCTTTGAATTTCAATCTTCCAATGTGATATATATCACTCGGTTGTGCTATAATTGCATCTCAAACTCCAAAGTTTTGAGACCCATTTTTTTGCATCATCTCAAAAAAGTACCCACGACTCTATTTTAACTATGTACGTATTCAACAAATCAAACAAGGGCCAATGGTTTCCCTGTCTACAAAGGAAACGATCCAGTTATTTAAAGCTGTATTGAACCAGTTGATAGAAAGAACAAGAGGTTCAATGCAATTATTGGAACAAAATCATATGCACCGGAACTGAAATAAAACATTTAATGGTCTGGAGTACAGATTTTCTTGTTCTCCAGAAATTGTTCTGGGGAGATGATAAAATGACCAGGATATGCATCAGTAAATCGCTGGCACTGAAGGTTTGTGTTACACTTGCAACACAACAGAACAACAACTTTCAGATCTTATAATAAAGGACCTTCAAAACCTTACTTTGCAGTAATGAACAGCCATTAAATTTAGTATCAAGGAGATACAGAATTTCTAAAAGATGAGGCCCACAAATTAAATCCCAGAAAAAAATGAATGTGCTTAGGAACAACCCTCAATCAGGGAATCTTCATTTGTATGGCACATGTACCCCACACACACCAATCTTAGAGCATGTATAATCCATCTACTACATTGACTGGCATCAATATTACATCGACGTTTCTACAAGAGCAAGCAGAGCAATCACAGCAATCAACAGGGTTTAAATTGAAACAGCCCAATTTGAAATATTCCTCCCAAATAAAGGTACGAAAGCTCTCACTATGATCAACCCAAAGGTCCGTATAGACTGACAATACAACCTGATGCTTTTTATTCTTCCCCCCAAGATTCACAGAACTAAGCTTCATCAAAGCTCCTAAAGTCAGAGAATTGCACCTTCCTAGAAGGTTTACTCTCTCTGGACTCTTCTGCTGGACCCCTATACAATCTCCTCCCCGGGAGCTTCTGTTGAATATGGCTATCTCTATCTCGATCTTCCTGCCGGTAAAACCCCAACTGGTTGAATGCATGGTTCATCATTTCTTCCGCAGCCTGCAGGAAACTGTCCAACCCATCTGATAATCCTCTACTGAACGGATCCATACCTTCAAAAGGATGCAGCAGAGATGAAGGGAATCCATGAAAAACTTCTAGATCTTTCTCATGCTTTGAGTTGTGAGGAGTCCACTCGTTGGGAAAATCTTCTTCTGTGTACTCAGTTTTAGATTCCACTATCTCCTGAGGTCTGCAAGTAAGCACATAAATAAGGACGATTCGTATATGTTGCACCCGAGAGGAGATTACTGGCTAGATAAATGGTAGCCAGCTAAACCAAACAACGAACAGAATTTGATTAGAAAGCAGAATTGTTTTGAACGGATATCAACCAGGATAAGTAAGCATCTCTTCACAAACTAAATGGGGCAAACAGTAGAATGCACTCCGGGTTTGTTTAATCATTGCCCTTTCTCTCAAGGTCTATGTCGTATGCCCTTAAATTTCATCTTAATTGAGAGGCCATACGCTTGATCAATCTAAATACAACAGCAGAAATGGGCAAAGATCAATAAATTCCACATTTCTAACAAAATATAGCTACAGTTCAAGGAAGACGAGAGGAGTTTAGATGGATATAGGCAGAACAAGGGATGGAATCGATTGAAGTCAGAAACATTCTTCCTAAACCTATTGACGAGTATTCCTATACTCGTTTGAACAGATTGATGTTTCTGACTTCAATTCCATCTGTTGTTCTGCCTATATCCATCTAAATCCGTTGTGACAACAAGAAAATACCCAGCAACGACAGACTTCAAGGACTTGAAAAGCCTTCAGCAAACATCATCCTTGGTTCCTAGATTCAGACATTTGTCATTTCCATAGCCTCCCATCGCTCTTTCCACCAGTAAGTGTGAGAAAAGTAGAGGCAAAGAGCAAAGCTTTCACCCGTGCAACCCAGGAGAGAAGCAACGGGATCTCTCCAGACGAGAAACAACAGGATAGAATAGACGACATGTGCATAAGAAGAATTAAAAGAAGAAGTGCTTACACGGACAGTGACGGATTGAAGAAAAGCAAAAGAGGATCCGTTAAAAGGGGGTAGAGAGAGAGAGAGAGAGACGTCAAGATTGGACGGTAGTAAAGGAACATACCTTCCCACGCAGTTCCTGAGGAGTTGTTCTGTTTTCTCGCACTTCTTCACAGGCCTTCCATCTTTGTTAGGCTCGGTAATGCATCTCGAGACAATCGACCTGGTGTAAGAGCATGAATCCTGGGATCGCTGTAGGCTTCCTTGTTCGGAGGCAGAGGGGGGAGGAGGAAAAGCTGAGGAGGAGGAGGAGGAGGCGGCGGGGGAAGGGAAGAAACGAAACGATGGCGAGGGGCCGTCAGAGGGCCGCCAAGACATCTCTGAGAGTGGCTATCTGTCCGGAGCCAAGCTGTCTGGAACAGGCGGCGTCTTTCTTCTGACTTCGGATGGAAGAGGAAAGAGAGAAGCGTTTCTCTTTTCGGTTGGCTATGGCGATGCACAAAAACTTGAGCCGATGATAACAGAAGAAGAAGAAGAAGAAGAAGAAGAAGAAGAAAGACGACGACGACGACGACGACGACGACGACGATTCTAGAACATTCTTATCCTTCGTACGGGATACGGTATACATACGTTACTAGGTATACGATGTATGGTATACGGTTGCATCCATGGTCATTTGGCTCTTCGATTCGTGCTTCTGTCTTTCCCATTCGAGCTTTGCAGATCGTAACAGAGCTTGCATTGCCGAGCTCATCGAGAAGATGCTTGCGATTGGGCGAAGAAGCCGGAACGACTACCGCATCCAGGTTTTCGAAAAGAGCTGTTCATGGCATGTTCCGTTCCCCCGGGGGGCTCTGGGGATATAAGGGATTATTAAGACATACAAACACCCCGAAACTGGAAAAAAAGAGAGCGATTCATGGTGTCCTTATACGAGCAGAAGTGTCCCCTTGGCTGTTAGGTTGCAGCTCATACATCTGCAATGGACGAACCACACACTCTCTTCTCAATCCGAATCGAACAGAGGATTGGACAAACTCCGAGCCGCGCGTGCGTCCGTCAGCGGAACGACACTCGCCATCCGAATGCTCTTATCTTATTTATCATCAGGAGTCCGCTCTTATCATCAGAGCATACACTGATCGGAATGGACGGAACACACGCACTCTCTTCTCAATCCAATCCAGCTCAGACAAGCGGATGGACAAACTCCGAGCTGCGCCGCGTGTCGCTTGGTGAGCAGAACGTCATTTCCAGAACGACGCTCCGTCATCTGAATGCTCTTACTCTTATCATCATCTCCTATCACCGGAAGACACTTACTAATCAGAAGAACACTAATTAATCGAGAAAGAACCCGCTCGGATTCGAACGCCGAACCTTGCACACCTCCTCTCCAGAAAAGCCACTGATGAAGAAGTTCTTCAAAACACTACACAGACAACAAAACATGTACTTGTGTGCGTATACGCGTCACATACGCATCGTATACATACACACAAGATACGCATACGAATTTGCAGGCTCTTGAGTTGAGTCGGAAATCCTTCCTCATCCTCATCTCTGTTTCTTTTCTTCTTCTTTTCTCTTTTGTTTTTTCTCGTTACAGAGATGATGCCGCACAAATGCACTGTTCTTGCCATCGCCGGATCGCGCTCTCTCCGATTCCCTCAAGACTACCGAATCTCCTGAAAGCGGGCCTTCCCCAGAATCGAAGGTTCTTACCCTACACGGCATTCTCTTCCTCTCTCTCGCTCTCTCTCTCTCTCTCTGTGAATGTGTGTTGCGCTCCCATTCATCCATCTGTTTTGGTAAGGAATTCTGTCCAAAATTCTCGCTTTTCCCCTCGGTATTTCTCGCTCTCTTTTTTTCCGTCTTCTCTTGTTCGGAAATTTGGCTTGCACCGTCTTCTCCTTTCTTGTTTTACTCGGCTTGTCTGCTTCTTTTCCGTTTCTGAGCGGCTTCCGCCCCCTCCAATTCGTTTTTATGGATCTATGAGGCTGATTACCCCGTTTTCAGAAGAAAATTGTATGGCAACGGGAGACGTGGAACATCACTAGAAATAATCGGAAGAATTTGCCAACAAATTGGATTTCTCTTCGTGAAGGAACTTCTTTGTGAAGATTTCAGCTCCAAGCTTCTGTGAATAATGAACTTAATTCTAGCATTTAGAATAGACAAGTAATGGAATAAAGGGCAGAAACTATGTAAAGCAGGACTTTAGCAAGGAAACACTGAGACGACTATCTATTTTTTTCCAGTTCTGGAGCAGATTTCAATCGATATGTAGGACTGCAACATTATTTCCCTGATCCTCTGAAAGTAATCTAGGCCTTCGTCTACATGTGAAACTTTTGGATTCGACGGAAGAAAAGGTGAAAGCCAGATGCTTTATTTTCTGCTTTAGGTTCTCTTCTTCTGCATTACAGTGGCTGCTTCGAACTCCGAAAGAGGAAGGTGGGATAACATTTTATTGACCATTTTTTGGTCCTTTGTTCTTATATGGTGTTTCTTACAGTGATTTGATTCTGAAGAAAGAAGGGGAAGCAGTGTTTAAAAGGATCCATGAGTCAAGGTAGGAAAGGTAAAGGAAGTCGGGGCCCGGCTGAAGTAATACCTGATGAATTCCGATGCAAACGATCTGATGGTAAACAATGGCGATGTGGTGCACGAGCTGTAGAAGGAAAGAGCATGTGCGAAAAGCATATCGTACAAGCCAAGAAAAGAGCAGCTGGACCAGTACATGGAACAGGTGTAGGAGTTGCTCCCGGAACAGGTGTAGGAAGTGAAATAGGGTCAGGTATTGAAGCTGGAGGAGCTACTACTGCTAGTCCCATCACTTCGACACTCCCCGAAACTAAGCGTTTTAAATCAGATTTCAGGCCTAAAGGTAAGCTCTTAAAGAAGTCCTCAGATGCATCGCTCCCGAGTAGGACAGAGCAACTTGACTCCAGTGTGACTGAGACTGAAAGCGATACAGAGACTGAAACAGAATCTGACACGCAAACTGATGATGACACTGAAACGGAATCTGACAATCCACTATCTCAATCAAAGATGAAGCCTTTGCCGTTTCCTCGAAAACAGTTGAATGATATTTCCAATGGTCTAGGTGCTGATCTGGGTCTTGTAAACATCGACTATGGCATTCCCTTGCATTATGAGGAAAGTTTGAACATGAGCATTCAAGGAAATGACTATGGAAATGTTGAGAAAAGAAAGGGAGATGGCATTGGTGGTCTCGAGAAAAAGATCAGAGAGGAAACTGGTACCTTTGTGAAGAAAGAGAGAGATTATACTGATGATTTTGAGAGAAACATAAGACATAGGACCGATGATTTTCAAAAGATAGCCGGAGATGTTGAATGGAAAGTGGAGGCAGAGACACAGGAATTTCAGAGAGAGTCAAAGGAGAAGATTCAGGGGTTGGTTAAGGAGTGTACTAAAACAGAAGATTATCCAAGAAAAATCCAGGCTAGAACAAAAAGTACGTGGAAGAAAAACCAAGAAAAGCCAGTAGTGGTGGCGATGAAAGCTGCAGAGAGCCTTGAATCGAGCTCGATGATGGTTACAGATGATACGAGAAGGAATATAAAAGAGAGACCTGAGGATTCTTTTCTTAGGTCCGTGGATCATGGCACCTGCCATCTGAATGGTGGCTTTTATGATTCAAATGTTAAGGTGTGCAATTCTTGTTTTCCTAATTTTGATAATACGTATTGGTGCATGTCCTTTGATGCATGTTTTGGTAGGGATCTTTGAATTGTACCTACATGAGCACATTTGAATTGAGTATCAATCCTATTGCCCTTAAGCTTTCCATCACTTATTTCTACAGGATGCAGGCACGGCTCCTGGTGAGAAACAATCGGAAAAACCAAAAAAGAGCAAGGACAATAAAATGTGTCATCAATGTCAGGGAAACGACAGAGAAGAAGTAGTCCATTGCTTGAAGTGCAAAAGTAAAGGCTTTTGCTTAACTTGCATAGCCAGATGGTAAGATAATGCCAAATTTATTGTTTTATGGATCAAGGAAAGTTGTGAAGCATTCTAATTGACTGCAAACTGCAAGGTATCCTGAACTGGCAGTGGATGACTTCCATGAATGTCCAGTCTGTAAGGGAAATTGCAATTGTCAGGCATGCATTCAAATGAGAAGTGCAAAAGTTTCTTCCATTCCAGAGGTAAACAATCATCATTTTGTTAATGCCTTTCTTAGGAGGCGACGACAGCCTGAATGTGGACATGATATTTCATTGTTGTCATTGCATGTCAGGAAGAGGATAACTTGTCAAATACTCAGAAAATATTAACTCTTCGGTACATACTATCCCTCATTTTACCTCTTCTGAAGAGGCTGCACAAGCAGCAGGCCCATGAAATTGAGTTGGAATCCAAACTAAAAGGTTAGCTGGGGCTGCTATTTCTGTCATGATTAGCATATCCACCTGGCCCATCACATTCTTAACTTCTTCTGCAGGAGTTCTACACGAAGATGTAGAAATCAAAAGGTCAAAACTTAAGTCTGATGAGCGTCTTTTCTGGTGAGTGCATCGCACACTAACTTGAGCAATCTAAGTTTCTACATGTTCATTTATCAAGATGATATAACTGTGATATTTGGTGAAAACTGATGTCTTGTTGATCGATTGACCTTTTTTAGAATACTGGTTCTTCTTCATATAATGACTCATTTATGCAGCTGTCTTTAGCTCATTTGCTTCCTCTAGTTGTCTCTATTAAGATGCTTAATTTAACTCTTTGATTTCTTATATGGGTTGTATGTACCCTGGATCCAAACGGGATGACATTTTCTCTCACTTTTTCAGTGATAATTGCAATACATCAATTGTGGATTTATATAGGAGCTGCCCAGAATGTAGTTATGATTTGTGCCTAGCATGCTGTCAGGAGCTTCGTGAAGGCAAAAAGCCTGGAGGAAAATGGGCAGGGTCTACCAAGTACCTGCCAGAAGAAAAGCTTAGAGAATCAATTAACCTGGCACAATCATCTGAACATGAGCCTCCGATATGGAAAGTGAATGCAGATAGTAGTATTCCTTGTCCACCGAAACAGCTGGGCGGTTGTGGTTTTCAGCAGATGTCATTAAGGCAAACTGGGAAACCTCATTGGATTCCCAAGCTAGTTAAAAGCGTTGAAGCCACAGTTGGTAAAGAGAGGATAACCAAACCTAACTCATCAGAACCCTGCCAGCTGTGTTTTGATCAAAATAACCCGAAGTCAGCTGTTAATCGTGGGTGCTTACGTGAAGCTGCACAAAGGGAGACCACTTCAGACAACTTCATTTATTGTTCCTCAGCATTAAATATAGATCAAGATGATATTGAACATTTCCAATACCACTGGCTTCGTGGTGAGCCTGTGATAGTGAGAAACGTACTGGATAAAATGAAAGGCATAAGTTGGGAGCCTGCGGCATTATGGGATGCATTTAGAGAGACCAAACATAGCAATGTTGAAGATTCGAAGCCTTTGAAGGCTATTGATTGCCTCAATTGGCGTGAGGTAAGTTATCCACTCAAAGATTTCTTACGCACAGTCATTCTTTTTTTAGAAAAAAATTGGTCGTTTTCTGTTGTAGAGTGATGCACCATCCCATAGTTTTTTCTTGCATATTTTTAGGTTGAAATCAGCATTCACGAGTTTTTCAAGGGATACCAAGATGGTCGAACACACAAGGATGGGTGGCCTGAAATGCTCAAGTTAAAGGACTGGCCTCCTACTAATCTTTTCCATGAAAGACTACCATGCCATAGGGCCGAATTCATCAGTTCATTGCCTTTCCGTGAATACACACACCCAAGTCATGGAATTCTGAACCTGGCTTCTAACCTCCCTCAACATGTTGCAAAACCTGAATTGGGTCCTAAGACAGACATTGCTTACGGTTTAAAAGAGGAGATTGGTCGAGGTGACTCCGTGACAAAATTACACTGCTATATGTCTGATGTGGTAAATTTACTATTAGTCTTGTACGTCATTGATGGGACCTAATATCTGTGGGTCTATAATGTCAAAGGCATCAGTTTTTTATCTCTGTTTTTGTAGGTTAATGTCCTTGCTCATGCAACAGAAGTCCCAGAATCTAAATGGCAACATGATTTAACTAAGAAGTACAAGAAAAAGAATGAGCTACAAATTCCAGAACAATCCATTGGAGTGGGCAGGGAGATGTTTTCATATGAGTCCCCAAAGAACATGAATCAAATCCCTAACTTGGTACATATGTTACATGTAGTGCTGAAGTGTGAATGTTTTTTTCCATATTCTGGCCATTTTGACAGAGATTGAAAATAACTTTATTAACACGTCCAGCTAGTAAAAATTATAGAATGCCACCTAACAAAGGCAATGCATGCTTTTCAGGATGAATTTTGTGGATTTGGCATAGAAAACACTTTAGGAATTGACACAAAATCAAGACATCGGCAGAGGAGGGGGCGAGCAACTGTTTCACAACAAAAGGTAAGTAGCACAATCTCTTCTGAATCCAGGTGATAATGTTGACTAGGACTTAAGAAAACCATCAATGCTACGCTCAATATGATCCTACATGTTCATAGATAGAAGGTGATCGTTTCTCGAACATCAACACATCCGAAGTTGGAAGCGACTTGTCAGGTGGCAATGTCAATCGGACTGTTATTTTGAACCATGAACCTGCATGCTTGGACTTACCAAGGGAAAAAACCATCAATCAGGCCCTACTTTCTCGTAACTGGTCTTCTTCCTTATATCCCCCTTTGTACTTGGCGAATGAGGAAGAATTTGGTCATTATAGTCTGAAAATGTGTGATATAAACAGTGCAAGTGAACAGCAAAGTGAAACTGACAACGTGGTACCTGATACCCAAAGATGTCTCATCGACTTTGGAAACAAAGTTCATAATAATAGTTTTACTATCAAGGAAGCTCAAATCACAAAATGGAGTGGGCATTCCACAATAAGGGAAGCTACATGCACCCAGAGAGAAGATGTGACCCCACAAGAAGAAATTGGAGGGAAACACACCACCCACTTGGAATCTGAAACGCATTCAGTTGAAGCTTATAGTATGAATAAGAGTTGTCATGACTATGATACATCCATAAACAAAGAAAGATACTTAGATAATGGAGCAGAAGACTTTGATCAGGTGGAAAATGATGGCAGTAACAACATAACAACAGGAAAGACTAAGACTAAGGGTGTATATGGTGGAGCATTATGGGATATTTTTCGTCGTCAAGATGTACCAAAACTTCGAGATTATCTCCAAAAGCATTGGAAGGAGTTTCGACATACCAAAGAATTACATCTTGCCCATGTGAGGAATTAATATGTATGTTTTATTTATAAGAAATTGAAGAGCTTTTGCCTACTTACAGAGTTCAAGATTACTGCACAGGTAGTTGATCCAATCCACGACCAAACCATTTTCCTCTCTGAGGATCACAAGAGAGGCTTAAAGGAGGAGTATGGTAGGTACATATCGACTTATGGTTTTTGAAATCCGGAAACTTTGCAAATGTTAACACTATTCCTTGTCTATAGGTATTGAACCTTGGACATTTGAACAATACATAGGAGAGGCTATTTTGATACCTGCTGGATGTCCTCATCAAGTCCGAAACATGCAGGTTTGGTTCTTTTTGCTTATTTACTTTTGCGTGTCTTTCAACTAATCATCTTTCTTTGGAGTGGTCTGTAATGCTCTTCTATGTTGCTTAATCAACAACGATTCTGTCAAGATACAACTTCTTCCCTTTTTCAGTGACGCCTGACCGTCGTAGGTGTTTGTGTTTTAATGAATACAATTGCAATCTCCAAAATGTGCAGACAACCTTTTAAGACTGTTAATTATTGTTTAAGACACCAAAATGTGACATAATATGCTATTTGGTCTAATATTCCACAAAGTATCAGCAGATATCTAATTTATCATGAAAAAATGGCAGATAAGAAGTCAAATTTCTCATTAGTTTGCAAATACTCTAAGTTCGCTGGAGAAACATAACAGAGTTTATTGTTCTCTTCATGACTTGCTTTTTTCCTTAGAAAATTTTCCGCATTGAACCTTAGAATCTCTTCCACCCCTAGAACTCTCAAAATGTCAGTCTTTCCTACCATATGATATCCTCTAAATTGCAGATGTCATGTCATTCATTCCCTTTTCTTCATATGTTTTTCTGTCAATGTGGAAATGCTTTTTATTAATGCCCACATCTGAAAATATTGTTTGGGTTTGAATGTGTCTGCATCAAGGTGTACTATAGCAATTTTACACGTGAACATTCGAAACACCTGAGCTTCATCAATTATAGGATAATCCTGCCTCTAAATTTTTCCATAGGGAATAACAAGTATATCAGTTCAAATGGGCATTACTGAAAAAACTTAACATCAACTGAGTAAAGTATAATAAATCATTCTGTAGTCTTAGACTTCTCTTACTTGTTTAATCATACTTGGTTTGTCGAATTTCATCGTAAGTAATCAAGTCTGTCCTAAGAGATGGGGCAAAATCATACTGAAGGGCACAATGGAGAAAGCTATAATAATATGATTTATTTGTTTCAACTTCTTCATGTTCCTGTCCAAATGCCCATCAATTACGGTAGAGGCATGTGGCTGCAGACATTAGCAAGCTTATTTTTTATAAGAGTAATTACAATGGTGATGACGCGAACAGAAAGCAGAGGCTCGTTATGTAATATTTCTCTCCAGGCAATGATGTGGAATGGGCTTGAAGCTTACAATCTAATTGATTGCTTCTTGAGGTGTGGATCTTTGAACCAAGGAAACTGCAGGAGGCCGTGATGGATAGACTATCTAGTGCAATTATATGCTTGACTATTTCAAATATGGGAGAAGTCCTTTTGAACTACCGTCTGTCAAAAGGGCTTCTTAGGCAGTTTGTTTTAGTGAGTTTGTTCTTTAATTTTCTTGAAGATTCATTAAACATCCCTTCCCCATGATAACCATGAAGCGCCATCTATCTTTGTTTCATCAATAGAAAGAGGTTATATATGTTTACATGTCTTCTGGAATTCACCATCATTTTCTATAATCTAGGTATTACATAATTCTATCCAATACTTGTTTAGAGCCTACCTAATTTTATTAATGATGGATGTGCAGTCTTGTGTCAAGGTTGCATTAGATTTCGTAGCGCCCGAGAATGTTGAAGAATGTGTGTGGTTGGCAGAAGAGTATAGAATGCTTCCAAAGCATCATCGAGCAAAGGAAGACAAGTTGGAGGTCTTTTCTCACTTTCTCAATTTTACCTTTTGCTAATAAAGTTCTGCGACATAGAGAATTCACTACGTGAAAATGCTATATTAAGTACCATACCCACATGCACATGCACAGGAATGGTGCTTGCCATAGTTGTATATTGCTGCAAAAGCAAGTAGTTGATTATGATTGACATGGTGGGTGTGACAGGTGAAGAAAATGGCAATTTATGCTGCGGAGTCTGTACTAAAGCAGCTCCATCACTTGTTGGATTCAAGGTATTAAGCTTGATAGAAGAGATTTCTTCAATGTTTTCTGACTAAATCCACACACACCAAATGGAGGTGAAGGTATTTAAACCATGATGAATTTCCTGGTCCCTTTCAGTGAAAAGAGACTAATATAGTACGTGGGGGAAAGAAGAAGATTTGGGCTCCATATTTAGCAGAAGCTTCCAAGGTTTGAGCTTGTGAGGAAAGTATCACCAGCATCCTATTTCTCTCGCCCTTGTGTGTCTTGGTTTGCATTTCTTGTGCTGTGCTGCGGGCTTTCTAAATTTATACAATACATGCTCCTTATATAATTGTGCAGTTAGAGGTTTACTTCCCTTTGCTTTTGTCATCATAAAGATATAAGAAAGAAAGCTCATTTTTTTAACAAGGTAGTTAGAGGACACTATCTTTTGAGGCGATATGGATACAGCTTTCAAAGCTGTGGTTATTATAACAGGGATTTGTATTTTGTAAAAAGAAGGGAAAAAGGAAAGGAAGTCTGATTCATAGGAACAGAGTGCCAATATTTGATGCTCTCTCTCTCTCTCTCTATGTATATTCACACCTCGCTAAAGAAAAAGATATGGGGTGTAAAAGCAATGTACTTGCCTCTTTTGTATCTGAACTTAGTTGTAGGGGATTTCCTCCTCAGAACTTGTGGGTTTTCTTCAACTTACCACATGCAAGGAAGGATATGGAAATGTGGGTTAATTGATGGTTGAAACTTGTACTATGTAATATTACAAACTTCCAAGCCAAATTGAATGATGTGCTTTTAGATCTGGCTTTACTCAAATCATTGAATGTTGTTTCATGAAATATTTTTGTAGGAAGGAGACCTCCGTCCACAGTTGTTGTGGAGACACCTGATTAGAGGCTATTGTAAGCCCAAAGATCAAAGTTCCACACTAGTTTGTTGAATTGAGTCTGGTGCCAAATGTAGTGTTTTTGGGTTATGTGACATGTCAATGGGGTTATGGATTCCCTGTTTCAGGGTGTTTTCATTGG
>JBBBWG010003003.1:0-105365 GCA_037176905.1 Azolla pinnata
TGGGGCTTGGGGCTTTAGGGGTCAAGGTTCTGGATTTAGGGTTTCGGGTGCAGGCTTTGGGGCTTGGGGCTTTAGGGGTCAAGGTTCTGGATTTAGGGTTTCGGGTGCAGGCTTTGGGGCTTGGGGCTTTAGGGGTCAAGGTTCTGGATTTAGGGTTTCGGGTGCAGGCTTTGGGGCTTGGGGCTTTAGGGGTCAAGGTTCTGGATTTAGGGTTTCGGGTGCAGGCTTTGGGGCTTGGGGCTTTAGGGTTTAGGGCTCAAGGTGAGGAGGAGGGCAGATTTGGGTTTAGGGTTTAGGGTTCAAGGTTCTGGAGTTAGGGTTTCGAGGAGGGCAGATTTGGGTCTAGGGTTTAGGGTTGAAGGTTCAGGATTTAGGGTTTCGAGGAGGACATATTTGCGTCTAGGGTTTAGGGTTGAAGATTCAGGATTTAGGGTTTTAGGGTTAGGGTTTGGGGGGAGGGCACGACTGATCAGCGCGTCTCTTCGCGTGGCCCTTCTTCTTCTTCCTTCTCCTGCAACACCGCCATTTCTAGGGTTTCTTCGCTGCAGGCGGACGAAGACCATGGAAGCTGAGGCCGCGGCGGCAGCGCCATCTTCCTCTCCATCGCCCCCTGCTCCATCTCCTCCTCCTCCTCCTCCTGCTCCACCGGCCCGAGTCCTGCAGTATCTGACGCGATTAGGGTTCGACACTCGGCCGGAATCCATCGCCATCAGCAAGACGACCGGGAACCCTGTGTATTTCCACTCCGCGTGGCCTCGCGACGAAGGAAGGTTCGAGGATTGCTACCCCCATCACCGCCATCGCCATCGCCATCACCAGCGCCATCGCCATCGCCATCGCCATCGCCATCGCCGTGGTGAGAACGGGCTTGCAGAGAAGAACATCAGGCATGGTGATGCAGCAGCAGACGAAGAAGAAGAAGAAGACGATGCATTCAATCCGCTGTGGGTCTCTGCAGCTCGCCGCGTCGCTTGTACCGCCCTCTGGAGCCGCCTCCGTGCTTCCCCGCCCTCCAACACAGACCTCGAATTGTCTGTCCAGTTCTGAAGCAAAAAAACCCTAGCAAGCAGCGCCATGAAACCTCAACCCTAGATAGGAAAACCCTAGCCTTAAGCTTAGCCACTAGAACGGGCTCGCTCACCCTCCTCCTACTCGTCTTCTCAACCCTAAACCCTAGATGCAAGGTCCGAGCTCTGCACACACAGCAAAGCCCCACCCTGATGTGGTACTTCTCCAACAAGCAAAAACCTAATCCTGAAATGCAGGCTGGAAAACTTTCGCCACAGTAGAAACCCTAACCCTAAACGTAGAAGGGGTTTAGGGTTCTATCAGCGATGGTATGCAGGTGCTTGCCGCAATCAAACCCTAAACCCCAATGTAGCAAACCCTAACTCTAAACTGATGTGGTACCTCTCCAACAAGCAAAAACCTAATCCTGAAATGCAGGCTGGAATCTTTCGCCACAGTAAAAACCCTAACCCTAAATGTAGAAGGGGTTTAGGGTTCTGTCAGCAATGGCACACAGGTGCTTGCCGCAATCAAACCCTAACCCTAATGTAGCAAGCACCTGTATACATACCCTAACTCTAAACTCACGTGGTACTCCAACAAGCAAAAACATAATCCTGAAATGCAGGCTGGAAACTTTCGCCACAGTAAAAACCCTAACTCTAAATGTAGAAGGGGTTTAGGGTTCTGTCAGCAATGGTATACAGGTGCTTGCTGCAATCAAACCCTAACCCTAACGTAGCAACCACCTGTATAAACTAACTCTAAACGTATGTGGTACCTCTCCAACAAGCAAAAACCAAATCCTGAAATGCAGGCTGGAAACTTTCGCGACAGTAAAAACCCTAACCCTAAATGTAGAAGGGGTTTAGGGTTCTGTCAGTAATGGTATACAGGTGCTTGCCGCAATCAAACTCAAACCCTAATGTAGCAAGCACTTGTATACCCTAACTCTAAACTGATGTGGTAATTCTCCGACAAGCAAAACCTAATACTGAATGCAGGATGTAAATTTTCGCCACAGTAAAAACCCTAACCCTAAATGTAGAAGGGGTTTAGGGTTCTGTCAACAGTGGCATACAGGTGTTTGCCGCAATTAAGAGCCCTAACGCTTAGGTAGCAAGCACCTGTATGCCCTAACCCTTGTAAATGATTTGCATGATCTAAACTGAGCTCTAAGAACCTAGGGATAGGGGCTTTCATCCGAGATGAACCAAGCAAAATTACTTGAATGATATTCACCAGAGTACTCATGCACTGATCGATAGCAAAATTGAATCAAGGTTAGCACTCACCCGCAACATGTCACAACCCCACCCCTTTGTTGAAGGTATGATGGTAGCACACTCGTTTCCTATGCTCGTTGATGCGTGTTCATCAATGTAGAATGATAAGCTTTCGTATTGGTCAGCAACAGTAGCTCGTTATGTTTGATTGCAGCCTAGCTGCAATTGGACAATAAGCACATGCTAAGTAAGCTAAGCAAATCTCCTAGATAAATAAATCTCCAGCCATAGATCTCCAACCATGACAAATAAGATGTCCAGAAGATTAGCATGATTAATGCACACGAGTGTATAAAATGGAATTTATTTTGGTATAACATAGTACCACCTGCAGTTGTACATCAGCATAGCATATCTTCGTGAGGAGCCTCAGTTTGCCAGATTTGAAGAGATGGGCCTAGCTGATTTGATCTGTTACACAGACTCCCATATTTACTAGAAACAATTTTTAATTGAAGAGAGAGAGAAAGAGAGTTAATACTTGTCTACTGTTCAAGCGGCAGATTACATCTGTAAAATACATACACCAAGCTTCAGGTCACAAGATCATCATAGACAAGGGAACCTTAACAGACTAATTGACGTGATTTCTGAAGGAAATACATATATATATATTTACATATGAATTGTTGAGTTCAATCAAAATTATGAACCATTCAATAGGACATTGGCAAGTCATCCATTTGCTCCATACAATTGGGCAATCCTTCCATTTTACATCACAGAATGAAGAACTCTTCAATTCGTTGTACCGATTCATAGAGTTAATGCAATTCATTACTTCTCTTCATAAAATTGAGCAGCTCCTGGGCTTTTTCTTTGGCTTCCGTTGCTTTGGTGGCTGTAATACCACCCTTACAGCTGAATCGAACACCACTTTCACATTCTGACACGGGAAACAGATAGTCCATAATTGGATTACCAAACCCAATAGTTGAAAAACCAAAAATGTTTAATGGTTTGAATAACATTTGTTTACCTGCTGGGTTTTAGAGCTACACTCCACATAAGCAGTGGCACCAATAAGCCGGCTCAACTCTTCACCCTATTCATGAAAAAGAGTTCATGGAACTCATTCAAAACACAACGACAGTGCCTTTTCCACTAGAACAATCTTACTAGTAATTCACCTCAAGAATTTAAGCCACTAGATCATAAACAAACCATGGATTATCTTTCAACATCAAATAAGTGACTTCACCGGTACTTATTATAATGGACATCTATTTATTTATTGTCTAATTGAAGATCACTTAGTCTGAAGACTGGACTCATACTGATGTTATTAAACAAGGCTTACTTGAGCTGTGGAAATAGACACAGCACCCGAATGGTCAGCAAGAAACTGCTTGTCATCTCGAAGATCTGGGGAACAATTACGATCGACAAGATCAGTTATATGCAATAATCATATATACATCATACACAATTATCAGCATAACCCAGGCAAGCTCACCCAATTTGGTGCCGACCAAAATGATGGGAACATTAGGAGCATAATGCCTTAGTTCTGGTATCCACTGCAAGACGGAAAAAAATGCTAAAATGAAGCTAATGTATAGACTAGTGCATGTTTATATTTCTGCCTAGTGAACCAGAACAATACAATATGAACAGATATGTTTTGAACATAAACATACACACGTTCCCGACTTGAGAGGTTCAAGTGGTGAGGATACTTTGTCTTGAAGTGAAAGGTCTTGGGTTCAACTCCTCAAGAAACTTTTAAGCGATTCAGATATGCCTTTCTGGTGAAAATATAGCCTTGAAGATTGCATCGTATATTCCATACTCTTACTACTTAACTAGGATACTCGTGATCATGGCCTTTGAGCATTCTCTATTCAAAATGGGGAAATGATACAATTGTCCATAGTATAAATACAGTTTGTCCCACGATGCAACCCGACACACATAACATTCATGAATAATGCGGCAGAATATGAAATTCTGTGCGGACAATAACTACGAATATATACGGAAATAATCAGGTCTTATAAACGGAGATTGACCAGAAGAATATGAATGTGCCATACCTTTTTTGAAACATTTTCATAGCTGGCTTTACTGATAAGAGAGAATGCTAAGAGGAAGACATCAGCTCCTCTGTAACTGAGAGGTCTCAACCTGTTGTAGTCTTCTTGACCTAAAAAAGCCGTTCAAATCCAAAGGCCTTCAGTGCACATGGAGATTTAATGAAATAATAGATCTGTTATAGCTTCAAGTGCAGTGTACAGAGCATCGATGGTAATTTCCATGCCTTTCTTGAGGCATCAAATAAGAAGAATGAATGAATGAATGAAGAAGAAACCTGCAGTATCCCAAAGACCGAGATTGATGGAGGTTCCGTCCATTGCAACCACATTTGCACTGAAGTTATCAAACACAGTTGGAACATAATCCTGGCAAGAGGAGAAGAAATGGCAAAATTACAGAAACGGATCAGTGCGTTGCTTGAGAAGGGATCAAGCTAGATAGATATGCAGACAGTAACAAAAAAAGGATAACAGCCTGTGCTTTCAACATACAAGGAAGATGAACAAAAGAAACCACACGAAACTGTAACAGCTTTAGGAGGTTCTTGAACAACGGAAACCACACGGTTTCTTGAAACCCTAAGCCTTAATGAATCAGTCCAAAGAAAGGTTTGTGACAGTATGTAAATCAGTAGATGATCAAGAAGAAACCTGCACCAAATAGAGCTGAATTCTTCACAGAGAAACTTGCAGAGGAGAGAATGTTCTGGGAGGACAATGCTTACCGAGGGGAAAGTGTTACTAGTGTAAGAAATGAGCATACAAGTCTTTCCAACAGCTCCATCGCCTACAGTAACACACTTGATGAACCTAGCAGTGCTCATCAGATCTTCGATGATGAAGGATACAAAACGTATGGGTTCACGGCTTGTCCTGGTGCACGTCTGAATCTGTGAAACGGTACTAAGAATCCATTAGCTCAGGAATAATGACATTTTAAGAGCAGAAGAAAGAACGCTGTAGAGCTTGAGTTAGTTTAGCGCTAGGGTTAGGTTTCGGGTTTAGGATCTGATGAAGAAAAGGAAACATGAGACGAAACAAATGTACTTGAACTGTGCACCAAAACAAGAAACCGAATGAGTTGAAACTCCCATCCCTGGGAACTGAACTGTGAGGAAAGAAGAGAGAAAGCAAAGCCCTAATTTTGAGCACAGATATCTGCAAGACTCGTCAGAATAAGCTGATGATAATCCCACATTCTCAGAAGCAAAGAAGAGCAGCACAATTTTCACCTTTGGTAGCTTTTCCCGCTTTCCGACGTCAGACGAACGTTGTTAGAAAAGCATTGTTGCCATTACCGTGCAAATGTAAGGCAAAAAATGGAGAGGTAAAGGTCCTTATTCTGCAAATTGGATGATGATTCCGATGAAGAAACAGCATAAGCAAGGATCCATTTGCAGATGAAGATTTTCTGGTAAGGCATGCGATTGCAGATGCAGCAGAATTCCGCCAGGCAGGAGAGGTGGGAAGTAATGCAACGGAATTCCCCGCAGAGCAGCAACGAATAGAGAGGGGGGGGAGCGATGGAGCGATGGAGGACAAGAAGAAAAAGAACCAGAAGCCACGGAGTAGCGTTTGCAGGGAGACGCAAAACCCTAAAATGACAGGGATTGCAGAGCGAATCAGAACGGCAGAGGCAGAGGCAGAGATTTAATGTCGTCCTTCAAACTTGGAGAGATAGGGGCAGAATTCAAAGCCTAGGATTCTGCAGTGACAGCGATGGAGAGAGAGAGAGAGAGAGAGAGAGATGAACAGAAACCCTAACAATGCAGCAGAGGACAGAAGCAAGGGATCTGCGGAAGAGGCGGATGGAAGCTTGGAATCTGCAGAGAAGAGCACAGACGAGAGAGAAACCCTAAATCTGGAAGAGGGAAACGGAGCTCCCCCAAACCCTAAATCTGCAGACAGCTCCTCTCGTTTCTTCCCGCCCATTCATCCTTCAAAAATCAGGGCCAGAAGAAGAAGAAGAAGAAGACAAACCTTAACCCTAAAACCCTAAACCCTAAACCCCGAGATTAAGCTTAACTCTAAACCCTAAACGGCTAAGATTAGTCCTAACCCTAAACCCTAAACCCCGAGATTAAGCTTCACTCTAAACCCGAAACCACTAAGATTAGCCCTAACCCTAAACCCTAAACCCCGAGATCAAGCTTAACTCTAAACTCTAAACCGCTACGATTAGTCCTAACCCTAAATCCTAAACCCCATCCATAATTAACCCTAACTCTAGACCCTAAATCCCTAAGATTAGCACTGACCCTAAACCCTAAATCCCAAGATTAACCCTAACCCTAAACCCTAAACCCCTCAAATCAGCCCTGACCCTAAACCCTAAAATTAAGGCTACCTCTAAACCCTAAACCCTTAAGCTTAGTCCTGACCCTAAACCCTAAACCCCTAAGCTTAGCCCTAATCCTAGCCACCCGTAAACCCTAATCCCCCAAGATTAAGCCTCATTCCAACCCTAAACCCTAAGATCAGCCCTGAGCCTGAACCCTAAACCCCGAGATCAACTCTAACTCTAAACATTGGGCCCCAAGGATTTCTTCGGCAGTAACCAGACCAAACTCATCGTCGAATTCCACGCAGCTTTTGCAGCGCATCGTAATAGCCGTGGCACTAGCTCGATTTAAACAGCCATGCAATAGTGTCAAACTAGTCAACGACTCGCTTTTGTGATAGGAGGTGCAATGTTAGGCATAACCTTAGAGAACCAAATTTATAAGGTTAATTCTAATGGTTAGACAGGTTATCTTAGGACTGGGACAAACCCATGTGGTTACTGGGCCTTACAAGTCCACCTATATGAATGGGACTACCTCCTTTCATCACACTATCAAGAGACACCATAAAGACTCTCTCGAGGACAGAATTTTAGATTACATTCGGTCTTCGCTCGGGGTGGTTAGCGTGGTTAATCACCCTTAAGTTATTATACTCTATCTAATATAGCTAATCGTTAATAGATTCGTAATATGTGGCACAAAGCAGAGCAGACTGGGACCATGTTCTGATGTTGCGAGTGCATTGGGTCAGGTTCATGGTTTTATGAGCAGCGACAGGCGGCATTGCTACAAAGCTCATACATGTTTAATGGCTCTCGAGCTCGGGGTCTCTCGTCGACGAGAATACCGATGGAGCCCCCGCACTCTCTTCATTCGAGAACCCCATTCGCGAGTTTCACACCTCACGATCGTGCTGCTGCTGAAAGCGACGAAGTTGGGCTCTGCACTCTGGATCGCATCGATTCGCGAGCTCCTTTTGTTCTTCGAAGGAATACAGTTCGAGCCCACGAGGCGGCAGGTTCGTCTGCTCGGATCAGCTCAAAATCCCACTTAATGTGTTTCAGCTCGAGATCCCGCTCCTACTTCGGCTCTCGATCTTGCTTCTGTTTTCAGCTCGATCCCACCTCATGTTTCAACTCTCGATCTCGTTTCTTCTGTTTCGACTCTCGACCCAACATCAGTTTTCAGTCATATATCTCGCATCCCGTTTCGGTTCGATCCCATGTCCCGCAACGTAGAGATACACGTGTACAAATGTGCGTATATACGGTACACAGCGTATGTATACGGCAGGGCTACGCCAGCCGCATACGTATATACGAACGATGTATTTTCTTATATTTTACATATTTGATATTATAAATGAATGAATAAATAAATATAAATATTTCTCCACTCTCTTTCTGTGTTCTCTCTTCTTTCTGCGTGTCTGTGTCTGTATCTCTGATGCAAGTTCGCCATCGATCCTTCGTCGCTCGCGAGGAATAACGTTAGATCTCTGCAGCTTCACCTTCCATTTCCCTCGTCTCTGATTTCTTCTTGTTCTTCTCGTTCTCGTTCTCGTTCTTGTTCTTGTTCTTGTTCTCGTTCTTGTTCTTCTTCGTCGTCTTCTTCTTCTTCTGCTTCCAAATGAGGCGGGATTCCAATGACTCCATCCAGAAGGTCGATTACGTCTTCAAAATAGTGCTCATCGGCGACTCTGCCGTCGGCAAATCCCAGCTCCTCAATCGATTCTCCAGGAACGAGTTCATTCTCGACTCCAAAGCCACCATCGGAGTCGAGTTCCAGACGAGGACCATCACCTTGGAGCAGAAGACCATTAAAGCTCAGATATGGGATACCGCTGGACAAGAAAGGTGTGGTCTTTGCTCTTTGCGTTGCTGGTTTTGTCTTCGTTGCTGCTATGTTTTTCTTCTTCTTCCTGGATCTGTCGAGGAAGTCGTCCTTTTGAATCCTAAACTTAGATCCATATCTGGTTATGATCTCTGATCGTTACATTCATGGGTTGCACCTCAATCGTGCAGTATGTTTTCAAGTTGGAATGCATACATGCAGTGTTTAGCACTGTAAATTTCTGCAAGTCGAAATCTACATGGGCGCAGTGATTCACTAGCTCGGTACACGTAGGACGAATCTTGCACAGTGTACAAATTTTCTGGCTAAGATACACCTGAGGTGATCGTTCTATCTGGGCGAATGCATTTTCCATAGAAATTGCAGTCTACAGACAGTAAATCTGAACTTTAAGCGCATCCTTACTAAAATCTTCATGAGAAGTGAATGCCATACCACGTTGATGTGACCGATCACTAGATTCAGATCTAGTTGTTTGGATCTTCTTAGCGTAGCTGCAGAAGGTTCTGATGGTTTGCAAACGAAAAATATGCCCGATCTCTGTACTTGGGGAGATAGACAATCCTTTTAAACTCATACATGCTCAAATTTCAAGGTTATAAATGATATGTGCATACCTCATTGTGAGAAGCAAAATCCTTACTAATCAGGTGTGCAGAGTATCATATGATTAGAAAGTTGAGATGGCTTAGTAGGTATAATACTTTGTTCAGATTTACCATGACAAGGTGAGCATGCACGTCTGACATGATCTTTTTGTGTCGATGTATTTATATGTTTTATTTTATGCTGCTTTGCCTATTTGTAGGGTCCGTTTCTTGAGAATAACCTATTGAAGTTGATCGAATCATCACCATATAAACTCATTCATCATCTTTTCAGTCTCTGAACGTGTAACGAAACCTCTTTGGACGTGTATAGATAGCATTCTGTACGTGGACCGAGCATTTTGATGGGTATAGAGTAGCACATTTTAATGCAAGAATGTGCAGGATTTCATGTCATTACCACATGAGCTCGTATATTCATGTATCAAACATGGAATGTTCAACGGGGTCCTTTTGGGTGTGTTTAGGGAGTATTTGTGACCGTGTATGGAGAGCATTTTGAACGGGTCATACTGCATACGAGAATGTCAGGCCTTCACGCTAGAACTTTTATACTGATGTATCAATCTCTTCATTCTCTGTGGATGCAGTTTGGATGAATGTAGAGAGAATTTCGGATTGATATTGAGAAGACATTGGATGTGAGAGTGTACAGGCGTCTGTACATAAATCATCACGCATGGGCTTGCATATGGATGTACCGATCCTCTAATATTCCTAAAAATATGCATAGAGAGAATATAGGGAACATTTGGGAACATTTTGCATTTGTTTATGAGCATTTTAGATGAGTATGGAGGACTTCAATTGGTATGAGTAGCATATTGGATGTGTATAGAATGTATTTCGAATGCTGCTTGACAGGTATCGAGCCATTACAAGTGCTTACTATAGAGGTGCAGTAGGAGCAATGCTGGTGTACGACATCACAAAGAAGCTCACATTTGATCACGTGACAAGGTGGCTGGGAGAGCTGAGGAACCATGCTGACAACAACATAGTCATCATGCTTATCGGTAACAAAACTGATTTGGTTAATCTTCGTATGGTTTCAACAGAAGAGGGAAAGGAACTTGCTGAGAAAGAGGGCTTGTTTTTCCTTGAGACATCGGCTATGGAAGCTACGAATGTAGACACGGCATTCTACACAGTACTGACTGAGATTTTTGGGATAGTGAGCAAGAAGTCTTTGGTTGCTAATGAAGAGCAAGGAAATGGAAATACTGCATTGTTGACGGGGACCAAGTTAGTTGTGCCCACAGAAGAGCAAAACTCCCAGATAAAGAAGGGTTGCTGTGGCTAGAGGAACCCAGAGTTATTTCTTCCATGTCTCAGCTGATTAATAAGAATAAAGAAGAAGAAGTTTTATGTGTTGTCGGCATCTCTCCCATTCAGTGAAAACATTTCGATCCGTGGGTTGTAACTTAGATCTCACTGTTTTTTATTACATCTACTCTTCTTATTCAAATCCCTCAGAAGAAACGGTGATTCAATGGTGATCAAAATCAGTTTTTTCGGGGATTACTGAGACACCTCATTTTGATGTCTCTGAATCTCTCGATGCTCTGCGATTTCACTCGAGGGAATGGTTGCTTTGAGCCATGCCAAATCGGGTGAGATGTCCTTCATTTACATGATTCATTATGCCTTAACATATAAAAGCAACTGTGCATATAAAATGGATTGGTTGTAATGGTAATGAAAAGCTTGAACAGCTGCCGCATTTTGTTAGGCTTAATCTAGAAATGCATACAAAAACCAGAACATTCTCCACTAAAAGTTTGCCATGATCTCCTTATGGACCCATATTTGTTATTTCTATACAAATGTGGGAAAAGATGCTTTGGTTGCCCAAAAAAGGTTATGCTCAAATGTGAGAAAAGATGTGGCCAAGAAAATGGTGTTGAAAAGGTGCTCAAAATGCTTTGCTGAATCCATTTGTGCATGAAACAATTCTGGTTTCAGCAATTGAAGCAGATAACACCATTTGTGCATGAAAGAATTCTGGTTTCAGCAAATTGAAGCAGATAACACCATTTGTGCATGAAAGAATTCTGGTTTCAGCAAATTGAAGCAGATAACACCATTTACGTACTAAACAATTGTGGTTTCAGCAAATTGAAGCTGATAACACCGTTTAAATGTGGAAGAATTCTGGTTTCAGCAAATTGGAGCTTATAACACGAGCGTTTCTTGCTTTATCATTATGCCGGTTTTTTATCAGCTTGGAAATCAGTTGTCATTGGAGATCGGAAGAAATGGATCATCTTATCTTTCCTAGAATCCCCACTTCTTCTTCTTTTCCTTCTTATTCTTCTTGTTTAATTCTATATTTTGAGAGCAGTTTAGAAGAACTTGGATAGTGTAGCCAAATATCAAACCTCAGAAATGTTCGTCGTCGATATATGGTTATCCTATTCACGTCCAAAGCTCACGTTCACTCAAAAATTTGAATCGGGTACCGATTGCCCTCGATCTTAAACGGTTTCATAATAACGGAGGCCGCGAAACGTTACTTAAGATGCAGATTTTGTAATGCTGCGATGCGATGGCATCTTGTCCGGAGAGGAGCCAGATTCTGCATCCGTATTTTACCCGCCGCAGAAGGTTTACTCGATCTCATCGTCGCGATTCCTTTTTTTCTTTTTTCCTTCCATGTAAGAATGTTATAAATGTTCTGCCAAAAATGGATGAGAGAATCTTGAGATAATGTATGCAGGATATGCTCTCACTTCACTCCAAGTTATGAAGAGCCTGGTGTGAATAGGCCCTTAACGATGGGGAGTCCTTAAGATAAGGGTCCATTTACACAGGGACTCAGAGAAGCTCATCCTCAACAGGAGCGAACACAGGTCGAAAGCAGAAGACGAAGGAGGAATACGGAGGACAAATTCTTTCTGCTTCGATTCCTCCCTCCATCCTTGCCGAGCTCTCATCCATGGCATCTCCACCTTCAGGTAATCAGTCTCTTCTGCTCTTTGACACGATCCTTTTTCATCCTCGCTCCGAAGTTTCTCCTCCCTTTTAGTCCACGTCTTCGTTGATCACCGGCAATGATTCATTTTACTCGCTCATCTAACCCCCCTCATCTTCCTCGCACTGAAGTCTTGTTTCGTTTCTCAATCTCCCCAGACATGCACACATACATCTTTATATATTTTTGAGCTGATTACATTGCTCAGGACTCAGGAGACAGGCATAGGTTTGCCTTCGCCTGTTTTGTATTCTGTGCACGTGTACCACAGCTGTTTTATGTCGAATATCGAGATTGTTAACTTGCTATATCTTCTTTTATTGTGCTAGATTGACCGCAGAATTCTTTTATTTGTTTGATTTATCAAAAGCTGTGCAAATTAATACGCGTGAACCTTGGTAACGTAACCACAACTTCCTGGATGGGCTTGATTAATCAAAGTACGGCTAAATTAGCTTTTTTAAGACACTGTCAGTATAACCACAGCTTCTAGTGTTGTGTTCAAGTGGTTAGAATATGGCGAAGTTAACGTGCTCGATCTGCACGAAGCATAGCAGTGATACTTTGAATGTGCTTTGACAGATCATAATTTTGTGCCAGCAAAAGTGCAGCTAAATTGTTTTGTTTGATTATAATCATAGCTTCTTGAATGTGCTTGGTTCATCAAGTACAGCTAAATTAGGTTGTTTGATATATTGAAAATATAACCACATATCATTGGGATGAGCTTGATTGATCAGAATTCGGTTAAATTAACTTTTGATACACAGACTGTTAGCAACATCATTGTGCATGTGCTATGGATCACAAATTTACACCATCAAAGTATTGGTAGATTAGTTTGTTTGATGCACTCACAGTATAATGGTGACTTCGTGGGATGTGCTTGATTAATCAAAATATGGCTAAATTATCTTGTTTGACATACAGACAGTATCGAAATATCATACTGGATGTGCTTTTATGGATCACGATTCTGTGTATTTCGTTGATTTTGAAAGTACCATTACAGATGTTAAGGAAACTGTTACTAAGGATGAGGCGTCTGGGGGCAATAATAATGCATCTTCTTCAGATGAGACACCTCAGGAGGAGTTCAACTTCCAGAACTCTCCTTTCGATTTTTCGGCCATGTCAGGATTTCTGAATGTATGTATTCTTTCTTCATTATTATCTTGAATTACTCTGCTTTGTAACTCGCATATGAGTAAGAAAGGAATCATCATCTTTCCAGCTCAGTTTTGGTCTTGTACCGTCATATTAGATAGTTCACAGCACTTCTCCATAGCTTGGTTTTTTAATGCATCTTGATCCATGCGTATATTTGAACTTATAGAAGAAACTTTTGGATTTAGATCTCTTTGAAAAACTAACTTCTTTGTTAATAGAGGAGCACTTTTTCTCATTCAAAGCTAATTCTCAGCTATGTCCTGTTCCTTAGAAAACCAACTTATGGGAAAAACTGAATATTTTCCAACGTGTTTTGCTACTTGAAGTATTTGGTTCTCTCTAGTCATGCATGCATAACATTGATTACAGGAGGTGAGGGATACTTTATGTGAAGGGCATGTTCACTAAGGTTTGAAGTACACTAAGTGGATAGAGCGAATTGTATGCTGCATGCACAACTATGGTTTAGACAAGCAATCAAGCGGGCCTTTTTAACAGACACAACTATTCATGGGGCTTGGGTGGTTTATAAATATGAGGCCTAGCTAGCTTCATACTGCACAATAGTTATCACGTCAAAAGGCTGCTTGGTTATAGATGATGGTGGTGGCTGAGGCTTTTGGTCAAGCTTGTCCTCACCATCTCTCAAGGTACTTGTCTACCTAAGATTTTGTGGCATGGGACACTGTTGGTGGGTCGGTTATGTCTAGCTATGGGATGGTCGGTAGATCGGGTCCCTTCTTCTTTAAATCTCTTGATTTTTATTTGGTTTTAGTCTATTGTCAGTTTGAGTTCTTACCATCTCATCTACATTTCTGTAGCAATTTATGAAGTATAAGTGTGATGCATTCAAAAGACATACGAAAGGGGATCAACCCCTAATTAGTATTCGCACATGGCTCATCAAAGGATAGACACATCTAGCACGGAATATTGGAAGGCCCATAAGCTGTTTATATATTCATGAGATTTTGCGGGCTAAGTTGGAGGAAAACCCCTTGAAATATTTTGATTGAGAATGGAAAAAGACATGGTGGATGGTCAATCTGTGAGAAGAGCAGTATCACGGTTGTAAATGGACCAGGAAAGATCTTTAAGGTCGATTGTTACATCTTGACCAGTGTGGATCATCATACATGAATGATTGTTCCCTGGAATTTGTGTTTCTAGTTTCCATGTAAGGAAATCAGAATGTCTCGAGTATGTAATGTTGTATTATAGATGATTTCCTCAGTTGTAGATCATAAGGGGAAAAATTCAAGTGCATGGATGGGTAGAAATATCTCCCACAATTGAGGAATATTTTCTAACTCGGAGTGATAAGTATTTTGTACAGCCCAAAGATTCTCCCTCCAGGTAGAGTTGATCGATCCATTAATTCAGGCTTCATAAAAACAATTCTCATTATGCGATCTCAATTGAATAATGATGAAATGCCAATTCAAATCCCTATTTTTTAACGTTTCTTTTATTTTAAAGTTTATATGGTTATTGAAATCCAATCATCAGAAAGTTTCCTTAAACTAATAATCGTTTACCCAGATGAGAGAAACACTTGTTTGATTCGGAGGGGGGAAATCCCTTGACTGAACTATCCCCAATCTTTATTGTGCTAGGCGTGTGGCTGAGAGACCAAGCACATGACAAATGTTGCAATTACGAGGATACTTGCCTTTCCACCTGGAATTTTCTAAGAAATGAAATAGCTACCCAAGGGGGATGCTATAAAAGGTTAGCTAGTTAAATTCTGAAGTATTACAGATCCTGCATAATATGAGTGGCACAAATCAGCAAGGCGAGTTTCTGTAGGACGAGATCCAAAAGTACAATGGAGAAAGGATCTTTTGGTCAGACAGATGAAACAAGCCAGAGATTTATTTTAAAGGAACTCAAAGCTAGAATGGAGGTTCTCGATCTTTTTGCTTCCGCATGGGTTAAGACCGATAATTATTTAATTTGGATCTTAACGAGCTTTACAAAAAGATAGGCGTTGAATAATATACTTATTTATTTTCTAGCAGACAGTGAATTTTATGCCAAAGAGATTGACTATTTGTCAAAGAAGGCTCATTTAAGACAGCTGTGGATGCCCTTACATATAATGGACAACCAATGAGGAATATCATTTATATAAGTCTTTTTCCAAGGTGATCGAAGGGAAGAAAGATGATTACATGATTATTCAGGTCATGATCATCACAGATCCAGCATCTAGTCACGTGAATACAGATGACCTCAAGAATTGGTGATCAAACTTTTCCAAGCCTTCATTATTTGTAACCTAATTAGATGACACAATGCTCATGATCTATGAGCTGCCAGGAGTATGATTAGAAAGCTGGATCCCCCTATATGTAAAGTTCTTTGAGAAATTTTGCAAGCTCACCTGTACTGACTGTTGTATCAAGCAACCGTATCACAAAGATTAGGTAAAGAGGCATTTCAGCCTATTCTGACTGAGTGATTTGCCATTTATTTGCATCCATCAATTCCATCAAGGTTTTAACACATTAATGGAAATGTCTTTAGAGGCTCAATCTGAAGCTCGTTTTTGATGTTTCACCTCACAAATCTATTATCTCATATTGCCCACATGTGTGCCAAGTCAAGACATTCTTCTAGGTCTTCTTACACTAATGATTGAAAATAAACAAGGTTTTTATGAAGATAGATGCTCGAATGGTGGTAATCTTTTATCCAAAAATTATTTTACCACACCAATTACTATGAATGTAGGGTTACCTATTTGGTAAATTGTTGATTCCTTTCTGTTGGAACTCAGAACTAACGAGTAAGCAAAATAAAGATATAGGGAAGGAGAAGATTAGAAAGAGGACCCAGATTTGCCCGACCACTCCATAGTGATGGTGAGAGTAGTCTCACTGTCCATTGATGCTCCATACTACCATGGATTTGTGAAGGTTGTACCTCGGTAGTTGAGAGGGCTCCTGTGACTATGAGCCTTGCCACACTTGTAGAGTCTTGAACTCTTGTCGAAGGTGCCCTCTAAGGACACAGCTAGCCTCCTTATGGTGCTAAATCTTAGGTC
This sequence comes from Azolla pinnata, assembly GCA_037176905.1. Lineage (NCBI taxonomy): Eukaryota > Viridiplantae > Streptophyta > Polypodiopsida > Salviniales > Salviniaceae > Azolla > Azolla pinnata. The sequence continues at coordinate 16,271 of JBBBWG010003003.1, forward strand.
CTTGTCTTGCTGCACTTCACATAAGGGTGTCAAGTAATAGGACATTATCAGTTGTCTCTCATCTTTGGATTGAATTTACTGAATTCTATCTCTCTTTCTAATGTGGATTAACCCACACAAACTTGCCATAAGGTTGTATGAAATCTATCTCATGGTCAGTTACGGCCATGGCCATAACACATTCTGATCTGCCAAACTAGTCATCCTGATATTGTTCAATTTGAGTTTATTGGGGATCAGATTCAAAATCCATGGTCTAGGGCCATGTGTCTTCGTCCAACCAGCAACCAATTATATTTATAATTTAGGGGGAGTATGGAAAGAGAATCTCTCCGAGCATCCCCTGCCCATTTCATGGGTCCCTCGGGACTGCTCAGTGTAACCAGTAATGAGAAATAGTTAATATTGATTGATTATAGGGTATCGATTGTCTCAAGCTCAATTTTGTAGTGCTCTGCTTTTTGTGGTACATTCGGTTTTATTTTTTCACTTGTTATTTGTTGATCCATATTACGTATGTAACATATGGGGAACACATATATCACGATGGTTGATATATATTTGGTCAGTGTAATCTGAAAGTTTCACCTTTTTTTTAAGAATACTCATACATTTATGTGTAAAATATGCGCATCTCATTATTTGTATCTTGTGACAATAGGCAATTGTCTTTGGTTTTGAAATTTCACCTAGATTTTGCACTGATACCATATATGCATATCTGATTGTTGATATGTTTTGACAATTGACATTTGTTTTTGGGCTAGAGGTATTCTCCATTGTAGGCCACATTAGTGGAATTTTATGCTGACGTGGTGGCATGCCTTCATTTAGGATCCAAGCATTAAGGAGCTTGCTGAGCAGATAGCAAAGGATCCCGCTTTCAATAACATGGCTGAACAATTTCAGCGTAGTGTACAAACCTCTCAAGATGGTGTTCCTCAATTAGATGCAGAAGAATACTTCAGTGCGATACAACAAGTGATGGGGAATCCTCAGTTTATGTCTATGGCTGAGAAATTGGGTACCGCAATCATGCAAGTTAAGGATTGCTTACTGAACTTTATTAGGAAAACTCCAAAATATCTCCAAGCGTCTATCTTTTATTTCCCCAAGTTTCTCTAAGTTTATGTGTATGTTCCCAAAATGCCTCTGTTTGATCATTCAAAAGAGAATAACGGAACAGTTCGATCACATAATCTTTCAAGGGGGTTTTGGAGATTTTTCCTAGTTTTATTTCCATTTCTTACTGTGCTTATCATAACTATTCTATTTTGACATGCTTAAACTTTGGTTTTGACTTCTTTCGTCTAGGACCCTTCCATGGGCAGTATTCTAGAGAACCTAACAAATCCTGCTCAGAAAGAGCAATTAGAATCCAGGATGGCAGAGGTAAGAGCAGATCCCACCTTGAAGCCTCTTTTGGAAGAGATTGAAAAAGAAGGACCCTCGGCAATGCTGAAGTGAGTCTTGAATTTCTGTCTTGTTTCTTGATAACATATACTATATGAAAATTTCCAGATATATTGAGCTGATTTCCTGATGATAAAAATATTTCACAATGTGTTGTTTATTGAGAAATATTGTAGTAGAATAGTAGTTGCTATTCTCCTTGGGAGGGTATTTCTGCATTTTCATTGTTAAGGATGCAAGCTCATAAATGCAGTTGCTAAATTTAGAGCTCTGGTGTATTTGAAACATTGAGAAATAACTGCAGCGTCAAAGGAGGATTTAATCATTTTCTTAAAATCACATATTCTTATTATTAATTTGTGTTTGAAATGCAAAATCGGGTTTGGTGAAAAACTAGTACACTAGCTAAATCCGAAAGAGACATTATTTTGCAGTTGAGATTAGTCCTATACAAGTCATCAAGACTGCAGTCTTATAGTCTTTTAGATGAATTTCTTTAAAATTAGATGTCGATTTGGAAGTTTTCGGACACAACATTTTAGGGTGTCCTTGAGTGTATCTATCTTCTGGTTTTGTAGGTATTGGAATGATCCCGAGATGTTAGCTAAGCTTAGTGGTGCTATAGGATTTGGGGGGCTGCCGTCTGACTTGGCTGCTGGTGGCCGTGCTGATGCGGATGCTGGGGAAGAGGAAGAAGCTGAGGATGAAGTTGAGGAAATGAATGTGCACCATGCCGCAAGCATTGGTGATGTGGAGGTTTGCCTTGGCTATTTATGCCTATTTGCAGATCACCAACTTTGTGCATGTTTATTGATGATTTAAATAGCTGTCTCCATGGTTCTTGTTCTTTTCTTATTTGATTCAGCAACGGAGTCTACCATATGGCAAGAATTTATGCATCTGATGACTTCATGTTTTGATATATATGTCAAATCATTACTTTATTTTGGGAAGCTGCCAAATGATATATATAGACCTCCGACGTTTACACGTGCACATGTTTTTCGATATGTTTGATGTGAAGCAATAGTGATACTAACATGCTGCTTGTATATGGTTCAACTGATCTCAAAACATGTTGAGTATGATTTTTGCTCGACTGATTTGTTGAGTATCGCTAGTTATTTTTACCCTGCAGGCTTTGAAAACGTTACTTGCTGATGGAGCAGAGAAAGATCAAAAGGATTCTGATGGCAGAACGGCCTTACATTTAGCGTGCGGTTATGGAGAGGTGATTTGATGCAGAATAACCTTTTAATACCTATCTTTCTACATGCTTTTACATGTCTGAAGCAAAACAAGTTTTTGTGAAATATTTGAAATCAACAGTTTCTCAGCAAGGGGCCTCTGATTATTTCAATCAGGAGCTTGCTACTATTTAAGTAGGAAACTTCAATTACTTCTGTATATATTTGGTATCATGTCAATGTAGGATGTTTGAATCCATTTTATTTGTTTTTGTTAATTTCTGCAAAGGCCTGCTAGCAATTCATTCTGAAAGGACTGCCAAGGTTATCATGCAAACTCACTGAAACTCTTGTTTATTTTTAGTTGGAGTGTGCTGAGGTACTTTTGGAAGCTGGAATAAATGTGGATGCTCTGGACAAGAACAATAATACTGCTCTTCATTATGCATCAGGATACGGGAAAAAGGAATGTGTTGTACTCTTGTTGGAACATGGAGCTGCTGTGTGAGTTCTCATTCGAGCTTTCTGATTACTTGGTTTCTTTAGTCTTTTTTTGCTTTACTTCAATTAGTTGCTTGTTTGTTTGTTACGTCATCATTTCTACTCCTCTCATCTATTGTCCTTAGGTAGGGAGTGTGAGTGAACATTATAAACACTTGAAAACCAACACTGAGCATTGTGCTTGGAGCTTGATAACTTGTAGTTCTAGAAAAGTGCATTTTATTCTTGAATTGTTATCTTTCAGTGAACATGATATGAGAATGAGCACAAATCCTATGGACTAGTCAACCCTATATAGTCTAACAGGCAAAGGGTCAAAAACATTATTTTTCACATGTTCCAGTTATAATTGCCCCAGTATAAACATCCTCTAGAGCCATTTGAACACCTTACTTATCTAGTGTCACCACAGAACTTGCAAGGCTCTCAAGGGTGGTTTTTGTATTTTTAAACTTAGCAGTGAGTTATTTCCATGGAAACCGACTAAAGAATAATATTTTGTCTGGGTGCGTTTCTTGCAGGACTCAACAAAATTTGGATGGTATGACTCCAATCGATGTGGCAAAGCTGAATGATCAGACAGAAGTTTTGAAGCTACTAGAGAAAGATGCTTTCGTATAATGACATTTACGCATGCGTTGAATTTCTTAATGTATGTGTAGTTTTCACTTCATTGATGCTTTTGTTTTCTTTAGGACACATTTGTTAGCAGTATTCTATCGTTTAGCAGTGTACAGCGGAGCAAATATTGTCTGGAATTCATGTGATTGGTATTCATTTGGGAAAATGAGCGATTTAATCTATGTGCTTCGTGCTTTTGGATATTTGGAAAATAATTTAAGAAGTCTACGGTTGATTCATGGTCTTTTAACTTCGTGATGTGCACAGATCAGAAGAGGTCAATAACTACGCGATCGATGATTCGCTGGATAAATTTGCATGAGAAAATGATATTCTATTGGTTGTTTTGAGGTCTTCCCATGAATCGTTGTAGATACAATCTGTGGATCAATACTTTGCTGAGCTGTTTGCAGAATTTGAGCGACAATCCCACCGTTTGTTTTCATTACTGTCAGAATATTTGTAGCCTTTCAGTAAATGAAGCTCAGTAAATGAATGAGCTTCCAATCGACAACACTACGCAATGCTTTGTGCAATTCTTGTTCCTATTGATGCTTGAAATAAGAAATATAAGCATCTAAGAAAATTGCGGATGTATTTCTCGATCAATCTTTAGGCTTCTTGCAATATTTTTGATAAGTGTATTGTCCAATATTCGAACACTTGCGGTGATGTTACATCATAGAAACATCCTTGTATGGAAATCTCCCCTATGCAATGTGTCCAAATTTCAGAAAAATAATCTTGTAGATCAGTGATTTAGACTGGAGAGTGGTCTTCCCCTTCTGTACAGTTTCTGTGCTTGCAATTCAAGAAAAAACAACAGTTTCTAAAGCTTAAGACCTTGCCATTGTACAATAATCATGACTTTGGAAGTTTTGGGCTAAGCTCCATTGTCCCTCAACGTCATTTGTCATTGCTATAGCCTCTAGGTCAAGAACTTAAAAGAGTTCACACAACATCATATCAATTTGACAATCTTCATTGCCATGATAAATAAACTGCTGCATTGTTGTGATGCTCATTCTGTGCGTAAAAAGATGATATAACCTCACACTCGACTTGTCATTCAATTCTTTAATCGTGTGGACAGCTTTTGTCTCAGTGGTTTGATTTACCTGTTGCATTAATGATATGAAAAGTGTAAGGCAGTGGCATGGACTTTTGCTTTTATATCAGCCGTTCAGAAAGCAGTTTACTACTTTGTTAAGTTTGTTCTCTTCGTGTCAAGAAACGGATTCCTTACAAGAGTTGCATGGAGGGAGGGCATTTCAATGATGCCGATGATCTGCATTGTGTGCTATGTCATAATACTCGGTGGATATGATAGCAATCACAGCAGAGCGTTGAGTGCAACAATCACCAAGTTTATTATACATAATCTTCAGATGAAATTGCATAGTTTCAGTGTAATGATGTGCACAAAGTTGTTCCTAGAACATATTTGCCTCCAAATTGGATTTATTAGCATGTGGTTTGTCAATGGCTTACAATTACAGAGACTGTAAGCTCTAGGCATTTACAGTGAAAGTTGGTACATGATCAGTGGAATGACGTTTTGCTCTAGGCCACAGCAAATGAATTTTCATAATGAGATTGAAAATTGTATGAAGTCATTTGGATGGGCACCCTAGTGACTTCATAAACAGTTTTCAAGGGTGCCCAAAAGCAGGATTGTTTGGTAATAAATCCTTATATTTGGCTCACTGAAATAGGTGGTGGTATTGTTATGGTCACTGCTGGAATGATCAGAACTTTATACAACATTCTTGGTGTTGGTTCATATTAGGGTTTTCCAATCAGAGCGTACTTGTATGACTAGCATGAAAGGGTTTTTTCATGTACCCCATAAAAAACAGCACTAAAGTGTTTGCAAATAAATATTGGTGTTGAGGTGGGGCAAGATCGAGAACTGACAGAAAATGAATTGTGCAGGTGTGCATCTGACAAAATTTCCATTCTTCTTTGATTTTACCTGCATTTCCATGGCTTGCATCGTAACATTTTGGCCCTCTCACCAGATATCATAGCATAGAAGACAGGAGTATTTTTGATGTTCCAGCTTTTCAATATCTGGAACATGCATTTTACACAGAAGAGAAAAATGCCTCCAAAACCAAATTTCATTATAAAGTGGTCATATCTCATGACTATCAAAACAGTACCATTGCCAAGGATTGGTTTTTACAAGAAAAGGGACGATTAGACCTCTAGCTCAAAAAACTCGCTTTATTTTCCTTGAGATATTCAAGAATTCCAGGAAACAAAGAACCATGGCATAGAATAGATTATCTACATATCTTCCCCATACTAGAAGTCTATCTGTCTGATAAGCTGCATAGATCAACTTTAGCATCACTTGAGCTCACCCCACAAAATACTCTCGAAATCATCTTCCCAGATCGATCTCTCATTGAAACATGTTCGAGATATATATAAATAATGTAACAAATGTAGAGGGACACAATGAATTTGGTTTCTGGAAACAGCTCAACAAGAATGTATAATCACGGAACGGGACGGGAACTAAAATTGTGCAAATAGAAAAGATCTCAATTGGTGAAAGGAAACAGGAACTTTCAGCCGACTGAGCTTTTTTACCCTTGACAACGCATATGTTCAATGGATGTGGTCAAAGCAGAAGAGCTTGTCATCTGCATCTGTAATGACACAAATTCGACTGAAAGTTTTGAAAAAACTGAATACGGGAAGAGGGTGACCAACTGTATATCATCTAGATACACGCTAAAAAGCTCAGGAAATGTAAAAGAAAAGGAAAACTGCAAAAAGTAAAGCTGTCAACAAACACAGGTATGAAAAAGGTCTCTTCCCCCAAAGAACAAGACTGAAAATCAGTATCCGATGGATCCACGTTCCTCTTCTCGTATAATCACATCCTTTTATCGAACTCAATCTCCATAGTGATGTATTTCATACATCCTATTTCAGAAGCATATTTCATACTTGCTAGTGCTGGAAAGCCATAGAACATTTGCTCTTGTGTGAAATGAGAATGATTATTTAAGCCGTATAACACTCAAGCCTCCCAAAGCAGGTATACGGTTTAGGGTTCAATGCCCTAAACCTTTTTTATATGCATAGTTATTGCTGAGAAACCCATGGTTCCGGATTACCCCAGGATATGAAATAGAACCCAACAGCTCAATCCTCCAGGATGTCTATGGAGAGTTCAGAACCAGGTCTTGACAAAACCATTCATATATGCATCATATTGACGAGAAAAGCATAGTTTCCAGATATAGGAAAATGAAATACTGCCATTGAATGTGAGCCTCAAGTTCTGTATTGATAAAAACACTTTCTTTATACGTACAACACAATAATGAGTTCTGAAAAAAAAAATCACGGTTTTAGATATTGCCTCTTGTTTTCAGGTGAAAATCGATTCTTCCCCACAAAGCTCGAAATCCTCGCTGCCTGGCAGAAAACTTTTTCCTCCTGTATACATTTGACCAATCACTTCCTATTTCATTAAGCCCAAATAGCAGTATAGATGAGATTCAATGGGCTTTCCTAGAATTCATGCAAAACATACATGCTCTGGATTCCCCACAATGATATTCAAACCAAATGAACAAATAGCGTACTTAAGTTCATCCACCTGTTCTCACAGATGGAGCTAGGGTAAATAGAAAGAAAGAAGTGTAGTAGTTTTACCTGTAATATAAGCTCTCTTGAGCTCTTCTGAAACATGAACAGTGTTAGCATTCACTATGGGTTGCAAAAGGTACATGTTTGTTTATGCGAAGAGAAACATTACCACATATTCTTCACCCATTCTCAGGTATCCTCTAAGAAGCTGTTCATATTACTTCGATCAAATTTCGAGCCAAACTATTCCATACAAACGTTTTCGAAGAGAAAGCTTGGTCCTAACCAATGATGAGAATAACATTCCGGAATCATATGCAAAGTGTCTTAGAAGATCATGAAAGGCGATCCCACAATGAAGTTTATTGCAGAGATGGATGGAGAGGTTAGGTCTAGGAGTGTTTAGTCTTTGGAAGTGATTTATGCCATCCACTGGCGCTATCGACTATAGAAACAAAAACACGAAAACAATTTCAAAGATGAATTCCTTATTTTGATGACTTCGAATTGGCCCGTTGAGGAACCCTTGTCCAAGTAATAATGGACGAGACCACTAATGATGAACAACAAAGGGGGTAGGTAGGATGGCAAGAATACGATCGCCCTTTCCGTAGACATAACACTATTGAAAACGGATTGCGCCTTGGAACGATCACTCTTTCAACTAGAGAAATGCAAGCCATTGTCAGGAAATCGCCGACGAGGCATTGCAAGGTCGAGGGCCCCGAAACTTAACGATAGGAAATAAACGGACAAAGGTCGAGGGTGCCGAAGCTTTTAACACATCAGGTAATCAATCGTAAGGCGCCACAAAGCTTCTGGTGTTGGAACCGGAACTTTTAAAACACGCTTTGAAGGCGGAGCGGAGAAACTTGGAGCTCGAAACAAGCTAGCTAGCTAGCTATCGATAGACAAGTCGAAGCGGCTTGGTTGATAAGTGTAGAAGAGTCGAAGCACCGAAGAGAGCGGAGTGTGCCCAATGTGATACACATGTTGCTTAGCCACCTAGCTATGGCTTGATCGAAGCACCCATGGCTGAATCAGAAATGTATTGAAGAAGAAGAAGAAGAAGAAGAAGAAGAAGAAGAAGAAAGTAGCTGTGGCTTGATCGAAGCATCCATGGCTGAATCAGAAATGTATTGAAGAAGAAGAAGAAGAAAGAAGAAGAAGAAAGAAGAAGACACAAATACAGCCCAAAAAAGAAAGAAACACTGAAGGCTGAAAAAAAGAAGAAAAAAAGGGGACAAAGTACTGCTTTTGCTGAAGAGAACACAACTCAAAGGAAGGAAGAAACGAGAAACAAAACGGATGGTAGAACAGAGAGAGCCGCTACGAGCTTCACTCCCTCGTCTCTCCCAGGTAAGATCTCCATGCCGTTCCCGATTTTTTGTTTTTCCTTTTGCTCTGCCTTTGGGCGTGCCAAGAGAAGTAGCAAACTAAAATTGTTTCGCTTGTGAAAAAGGCTTCTTTTTTTTCGCCTTCAGATTGATTCGGATGCATTGCCCCTATTCGGTTTTGTTCCCTTTCTTTTGCTCCTGCTTCCTTCTGCATGTTTTGTTTCCACATGTTTCCATTCCAATGTGTTTTTTTTCGAAGTAGCTCTGTTTTATATTCCGCTTTTTCGCTTGATTTCGAGCTTCCATCGTTTTCTGGGAAATTGATAGAGGTCTCGCATTTTCTAGGTTGTGCTCGAGCTCGTTACCTTATTTTTGCTGCCTTCCTTTGCTTTTTATTTTCTGAAGACTGATTTGGATTGCTTTTGATTAGTTTCTCTGTGCTTCCTCAGCGTTTCTGGGGATGGTTTCAAGTTGGCTGTTTCAAGGTGTTAATTAACCAGTCCTTTTTGTGTAATTCTTTGCTTCCGCGTTACGGTTCTCTGTGCTAGTGTATTGATTTGTACTTGCTTCATGAAATGTGGCTATGTTTCAAGTAATCTGTTCTTGCGCTCTATTGAGATCAACTCCATACCTTGCACAAAGAAGCAGGGGAGAATTTTATTAGATTCGTTTCTGTCTGTCAAGAAGTGGAATGTTTCCTTACGTTTTTAGGGTTTTCAGGATTTCTAGATTCCTGCTTTTTGGTACCTGGGAGTGGAATGTTTAAAAAGCTAGATCAGTCGAGGTTTGGTGCTCAACACGTAATTCTGTTGCTATTTTACAGAGTTTTTGATATTGTCTCTCAATGAATAAGGCAATTTCGGATGAATATTCTTCAGTTCCAACACTTCCTCATCGAATCAACCCCAACACTTTTTGAGCTGTAGAACTCAAAGCTTGCTTATCAGATTGGCATACTCAGAGAAAAGCATCATTTGAATCAAGGTTGTTACGGGCTACTCTTGAATCATCGAATCAGCACCTCAACCAATAAAGTCTGCCACAGTGAACCATTGCTATTCATTGATATCTGGTGTAGAGATCTTTGAGTATGATATTTTCTCTCTTTCCAGACAAACAGATATTAAAAAAAGTCTCTTTGATGGATTTATAGCTTTCAAAAACTGTTTTCAGCTAGGCAGCACAGAGATCATGGGTTTGACATTGAAATTTCCATGAGAAGGCACCTATTTGACACTGAGATCAGCATCATCAATCAATATCTCCATTCCTGTTTTGATCATAATTTGAAACAGAGATTTTGAAAAAGATACCATTCCATTCTGAGAGGGAGTATTAAGGGCTTCACCTGAATACTAAACTATTTCATCTAAGTCAACAAATTCAAATGTTTCCAATAACTTGCATTTGTGGTATTGACTAAGGTGCTCATTTGACTTGAGAAAAGGTACTTTCAAGGACTGTTCTTGAATTCCAGAGTCTGATAAAAATTGACACATTCAAATCTCATTTCTGTTGCTTTGGATATGTACATGCACTTTTTGAAGGGCGGTTCTTGAACTCCTAGGCTGTTCTATGTCTATTAGCTTATTTGGAAACACCTGACTAGCACAGCTCCTCATATCATGGGGAGAAGAAAACAGGCAATGATTGAAGAAAGCACTTCTCATTCCTCAGGAATTCCTTCAATAGGCAGAATAGGACAGCATAGATATGTGGCTGATGTACAAATGGTTGAGATGAAACAAGAGAGGGCTTTAATGATGGGTCCAAAAAGGAAGCGACGGCGTCGCTTTCACAAAGAGTTCCCCATAGCAGTATCTGTTAAGCACAACAAGAGGGTGCGTACTGAAGAACAGGGTAAAAATCGTGTGGTGGATACATTATTGTCTCTTCAGCAATTGAAAGAATCAGATATAGGTATTGGGAACATGGGAGAACATTTATCTGAAAGGCATAGACGTGGTCCTAAGAGGCTGTATACTGGCAAGAATATCACAAGTTTCTCAGAGTTAGAAGCTTTGAAAAACTACATACAAGGTCTGGGTGGAGTATTTGAAGATGGATGGCATATTGATGTGCAGCGTAGTCTGCATACTGGTAAGCTGAGTAAATCCTTCGTCTCTCCTCACAATGAAAGGTTCAGATCACGAATTGAAGTGGCTAGGCACATGGGATTGAACCCCACAAGAACTGGAACTGCTCATTTACTATCGAGAAACACTGTAAAATTTGAATCTCAAGATAGAAAAACGGCTAATGATTTCTCTTTGCATATACGAAACCTTGAAGGCCATAAAGATCAGCTTTATGATGGAGGGGGTTGCCTTCCATTGCGTGAAGAATGCAAGGTGAGTTCCTTTCCTTACATCTATTTGTAATAGTTCAATAAAGCATCATAATTATGGTATGGTGTTGATAGAATGCTATTGAAACTTTGCAGAAAGGTGATAACACAACCAAGGCAAAAAACCACACAGCCCATGTCAATGTGAGAGCAGTTGTAGCTGCTCCATCTGCTGCCCTTGTTACTCAACGATGTGAAGAAACTTTGAGAAGTATTATATTAACAGATCAATTTGCAGCCCTAAACAAGATGCTTAGTCCATCCTCATCTTCTGGACGATTAGAGGATGGTTTGCAACTCAACTCTCCAGTCTTAGGTGCAGGCTCTCTTGACATGCAATTGATACATCTAAGACTATCGACAGGAGCTTATGGGAGATCGCCTCAGCTATTTTATGGAGACATCCAACAGGTAATACTTCAAAGCATGGATAATTTATAATCCAAAACGACATCCAAGAAAAGGAAAGTTCCAATCAAGTCACAGTGATATGAAAATTTAAAACCAAGGTCTAATTTGAAAACGCATCAATTTCTTCTTCGAATTGAGGCCATGTATTTTGGTCACAAATGTTGAGATCCATTGGTGAACGATGAAAAGTCCCTACGAGGCTGATAGATGCGGTGTCCTGACAGAGCTGACTAAAACAGGCTGGCAGTTAGAATCTGTCTTTCAGGGCTTTTGGTTGGTAGTTATCCCAGAGTCTCTAAACCCCAGATCCATTCTTAGGTCGTTGATAGTTCTCACTGTCTATCTTTTGTAGCAATATTGATTATCCTAGGCATATAGGAGAGCTCCCTTGAAGGCTCATTCCTACATCCCTCTGCTTGCTTGTCCTAGGAGTCCTGATGATAGTCCGCTGCCTTTAGGGTTGTTCCTCTGGCTGATTGCATTCCTATGTGCAGCAATTATAAATTATAATGGTTTGCATTTTAGCAAGGTTTTCTAAGTCATTTATGCTGGGTACAGAAGGTACTGTGAACTGCACGCTTAAAATGGGTGAATTAGGAATTCATATTAACTAACTTTTGCTCTCATACGATTCCGTAACTTATTTGATTTCTTAAGGTCTTTTACTGTGTTGTACCATGTAGGTGTGGACAAATATTATCTCTGCTGGAAATGAACTGATTAAATTGTCACAGTCTCTTTCAGATTTGTCGAACAATCTGTACAAGCAACAGGTGCTTCAACATTTTATCTGTTTTCTAAATATAAGTGAACTATACAAAGTTCTGATCGTTTGAAGGTCACCTAAATTTTAATGAAGCGTAGAGGTTTTCATCTTTATGTTGGTGCCTTTTTAAATCCCCTCTAGTATGCTATGATTGGTGGCATATTATATTGGTAGGTAGGCTATTAAGGAATTGAAATTTGTTGTGTAGTTTGTGTTTCTCATTACACATGTGAACTTCACACATTGGCAGATGATTAGTTAGAGAGTGGTCTCCACCAGACCTGTCGTTGTATTCTACCCCATGCAATATAGAAATCTAGATAAGGAATATGCACTGTTGCACTAATAAATTATTAACAGTTTTTCACATTTAATGCAGCATATGATAGGTGTCATGCATTCTATTGTTATAATTGAGTTTGTCCTACATTCATCATAATGACCAACTGCTAGTCCCACTCATCTGGAATATGGAACGTATTATTTTAACAGTGATGAGAGAAAAGATGCTGTAAAAATTTGGCTGATTTATACTAAGTAGAGGGTATCAAACCAAGATGGAGTACTGTAATAGCCCTTATTAAAACGGAAAACTATTCAAAAATAATGTTTACATACCATAAAAAATGCTGCATGAGACCTAAAAACAATTTATTCCATAACTTTGTTGTGTATTTTTATAGTAGGGGCTGTATTTCTGCTCCTTGTTGCACCAAGGGTCAGGTTTAGCGGAAATGGATTATAAGGGTAGATTAAAATATGACTATGGATCACAAAGATGATCACAAAATCCAAAGACATGGTTAACATGGAATGATGCCTCGCAGTAAAATAGTCCACATGTGACTACAAGCATGAATTACAAGTTCAATTCGAACCCATAATTGATATTTTTGTCCCTATTGAAGCATTTAGCTAGCTGAATCTGATGATCCTCTATTCGCGTTGCAGATCATGTCTCTATTTCAAGCAGCACCAGGAGAACCATCACGTCAAGATCAGAAACAAACAGAGAACCATGCAGATTCTTCAGATTTGCATCTTGATTTAAAGTCCGTACACCAGGATAGGATGTTATTTGATAATTCCCAGATTTCACAAGAACGTCATTTGTCACATCCTTCTTCTCCAAAACCAAATGCAAGACTTTGTGAGGCCGTGGAAGCAATCTCTGCCGTAATTAGCTCCCCAAGGCCAGCAAATGTGGTAGGTAGTGCTAAATCATTGACATGCCCAACATCAGCTAGCTCACCAGAGTTAAAGGTGTATGTAAAGAAGCTGAATGCCAAATCAAGGAAATCAGAGGATAAAAATTTATCTTATAGCCGAGACAGATCAAGTAGGACATTGGCATTGATATGCAAACATTGTGCACTTGAAAGAAGTGAAGATTGGATCATGTGCAAAAAGTGTAATGCAGGGTTCCATGTTCATTGTATTGATTCATCTCTGAATGATATTCTTCCAGACGGTCAGTGGTGTTGTCCTGAATGTGCCATGAAAAATATATCACTGGTGGAGCAATCTTCTGAACCAGGTTGTGGTGAAGAGGTTGTTCTGAAGGAAAGCAGACGAGAGCCAGATGTGCTAGATAATGAGGCAATGAACAAAAAGCTCTCAGGCAAAGAACATGCAGATGGTCCTTGTAAGAAAATGGATGAGAATATTCTCCAGAGCTATAAGAGTGGAACAGTTTGTCATATGGGCTCCCTGAAGCTGTCAATTGCAAGCATACCCATGGAAATTACCAATTGCTCAGTTAATAATGATCGAATTGCCAATGACTCTGTTTCCCCGCTTGCGGAAAAGGTCATTAAACACACATTGTTTCATGAAGCTTCTATTGGCCGAATCATGAAGAAAACATTACTGAGGCATGGGAATGATGGGTCTACAAATCAAGGCATCAACCACGCATCTATTGATTATCTCAATCATGAATCTCCAGAGGATGGTCTTCTTCATGCATCATTCGAGCATCTTAATCATAGATATTCCGAGCATGGTGTAGACCATGCATCTATTGAGCATCATAGTCATGGGTCTCAAGAGCATGGCATGGAGCATGTATCTATAGAGCGTCTTATGGAGTGTGGTATGGACACAGATGATGGTGAACATCAATCTCCAGATCCAAGTGTAGAGAGCGGATCTCCTGACCGTGCCTTTCTTATAGAGGACGAGAATGACAGTGACAATGCCAATGAAAATGCATGTACGATTTGTGGAGTTGAAAACAAGAAGTCTTGTGTTTCTTGTGCAGGATGTCCAAGACGCTATCATCTATCTTGCCTCCAGCCATCTCTAAAAAGGCTGCCGCGGAAGGCTTGGTTTTGCCCCTCTTGTCTATGCAGAGCATGCAAAATTGATGCAGATGATGATCAAATACTTTTATGTGATGGGTGTGATGAGGGTTATCATACATATTGCCTCGACCCTCCGCTTGCAGAGATACCTGAAGGTGCATGGTTTTGTCCAACTTGTGCAAGGTCTAGGAATATTGCACCCAGTTCACCGAGCAAAGTCGAAATGCTGAAGAGGAAGCGAAAAAGCACCGAACCAAGAAGATCTATTTGAAGGGTGCGGCCTCTAATTTTCCGCCACCGACCTTTCACTACATTTCCCTTGTAAATCTAGTTGGAAAAACTTGTTTTTTTGTGTTAGATAGCATAAATACTAAACAAAAAAAGCATATGTTGCACTACTAACAATGACTCTCTTGGGATTTTATTTGCGAGCATTTGATGGGTATAATACAGGGATGGAGCGGAATTGTTTTTAACTGACTATGCTCATTTGATGTTGCACTTACAGCTGAGGGTGAACTGTATGTAGCACATGGTTTTGAGCTAGCTGTGTGTGCATGTCCAGAAAGAAGGCTATCCAAATTTGCTCCACCATGAAGGTAAAAAACTACAACCAGACAATTTCAATATTTGTATACATCTGTCTATCTGGTGATTTCAACAGCAAAAGGGGACTGGGTTATGTTTTTTGTTTATGCTTTGCATATGCATGTCTGAGGACATCATTTGGGCTGTATAAGCATGGCAAGGCACTCCTACTCCTTGGTTGTAAAAGCTTCAGATGCCCTTGCAACAGGAGTTTCTGGATCTTCCTCAAAAATGTATGAAACACAAAAAGAGGAAGGCATTGCAAATCTGAACAAAGGCATGCATAAAAAAATCCAACTGGACTTTGGTTCCCTTCCATTCATGGAGCTTGTTTTGCATGGTTATGCTCGATCGATTTGTACAGTGCAACACCCCATTAATTGTAGTATGAATCATTTCATGGAGAAAAAAAGTCCAACTTGACTCTGGTTTCTTCCATTCATGGAGCTTGTTTGCATACCAAGAAGGCAAACTTTTTATTTCTTTCCCCCTTTTTTTTGTGCCATCACCTTTGATTCAACCTTGAGCATTACAGAAAGTATACAGTTGTTGCTTTTGGGATCAAGCTATGGGTTGACATTGGAAGTCATCTTGGTGGAAGGTAAGGCAATCAATCCACAGTGGTCATCAAATCTCAATGGGGTATTTTGGTAGCTTTTCCTAAATCCATAAAAGAACACAATTTGAAGGGCGAGGCTCTCGAGTAGAGATTCTCTGCCAATCTCGATAACCCGGAGCGGTGGCGAATGATTGATGATAAATGCTCGATCTGTGTGTCTTTGTGGACCAAGCCATGGGTATATTCTAGGATTTAAGCTCACTGCACCTTATGGGACATAAGGTTGAGAAGATAGGAACTATCCTACAAAAAGTTGCATATAATGTGGCCCTGTGTTAACAAGAGTGCTTGCAGATTGCAGTCTTAGCTCTACATTGGTAGTTGCCGCATATCGACGCGTCCAATAGTTGGCAATTCTGAGGTGTAAAAAACCTTAGCCTAGAGGTCGAGGTTTGAACCAGAGATTTCAGCGCAGGTTTTGTTCGATCTGGCCACCATCCAAGCTTGGAAAGGTTGAGATTTGATCAAACCCTAAACCCTGGACTTGATTGAGATTGCGACAAAGGCTGAGCCGGAATGAAACCACTAGAGGCCCCATGAAACCCCAACAACGAATCGATTCGACCCAGTTTTTCAACATAACCTTATGATCTGATCGATCCCTTCTAACCTTCTGCTCTGATCAATCCCCTCTAACCTTCTGATGCGATCAATCCCTTCTAGCCTTCTGATGTGATCAATCTCTTCTAACCTTCTGACGCGATCAATCCCGTCTAACCTTCTGATGTGATCAATCCCTTCTCATGTATTCCTTCTTAATTTGCAAGTTTTGTTTTGTTTCTGTTTTGTTGTTTGCAAAAAAGAATCTCTTGTAAAAAAACTGCTCTTCACCATCACCACCATCATCATCATCACCATCATCATCACCATCATCATCATCATCACCATCATCATCACCACCATCATCACCATCACCATCATCATCACCATCACCACCACCATCACCACCATCACCATCACCATCACCACCATCACCATCATCACCACCACCATCATCACCACCATCACCATCATCACCACCACCACCATCACCATCATCATCATCATCATCATCATCATCATCACCATCACCACCATCACCACCATCACCACCATCACCATCACCATCATCATCATCATCACCACCACCATCACCATCATCACCACCATTAGCGTCATCATCACCATCATCACCATCACCATCATCACCATCACCACCATCATCATCATCACCACCACCATCACCATCATCACCACCACCATCGTCATCATCATCATCATCTTCTTCATCTTCTTCTTCTTCTTCTTCTTCTTCTGTTCCTTTCCTTCTTCTCTGCACTGTGGCCATGGCTTCTGCTTCTGCACCTCCCGCTTCCAGCAAACCCAAATCCCTCCTCGATGCCCCCGACACCTTCTTCGACGCCTCCTTTCTTCTCCTCGACCATCTTCCTTCCGCCTCTCCCGGTTATGGCCCTTCAGCTACCGCCCATCAAACCCCCGCTTCTGCATCTGCACAGCCTACTCATCCTCCTCCTCCGCGTGACCCTTCCTCCCACAGCCAAACCCCTCCGGAGCTCACCATGACCCGATGGTCCTGTAGCACCTGCCATGCCATGGAATTCTCCTCCCTCGATGATCAGAGATCTCATTTCAAGTCTGATTTCCATCGCTTTAACGTAAGGGAAGCATCAGAGTTTGTTCTCTCTCCATTCACATGATGGCCTAATTTTCATTCTCTATAACATAAAAGCATGCGGTCAGATTTTTTATGCGACATCCTCGCCGCAGATTTTGTTATTGACTTCCATATCCTGTTTCCAATTCAATATGTCGTAGAAAATCAGGATTTGACTGTTATTTTTGCTTTCTAAAGGTTTTGTATGAGGGCGAGAAAGCAATGTCCATGGTTTAGGGTCCATAGGTGAGGATATCCACATTGTAGTAATCTTTTTTTTGTCCAACATTGTTGCTGTAAGTTTGTTTATCTGTTTTCTGTGTGATGTGTAATCAAAAGTATTCAGAGATGAGAATGTTGTCTTTTTATATTGATTGACTGTATAGCATGCTGAACGTAGACGTTTGTATTGGGATGTAAGGCGCCCAATTTTCTGTTATAATTTCCGTGATTTTAAAGTTGATTTGGAGTCTGTCCATGGTGGATGAATTTTTCTTAATGTCTATTCTCAAGAATATAAAGCGTGTATGCATCTTTTTATTGAATGTGCTCACTGCAGAATTCTTGGTTTCCTTTGACATACTATTTCAATGTGTAATAGCAATCTCTGGTTCTAACCAACATTCATATCCTAAACAAATTGAAGTTTTTATCTATAAGCCGAGGATAAATTCGTCAATTTTAATTATTTTTCTCACATTTTTTGTGTGATGTTATTAAAAGGTTTCCGAAGATATTGTTTTGTTGATGTGAATTGACAGTATGTAAGAATATTCAATGTAGAATTGTGTATTTTAATTTATGGATCCCAAATTTTTTTATGGTTTCCTTGATTTTAAAGTTGATTGGGGGTCTTTATTTACTTTTAACATAGACTTAATTCCTATTAAATAAACTCCAATTCACTTTTCAATTGCAGATATTGTAGCTGTATATTTCTTGAATGTAAGTGGGCTCTAAGTTTGTTAATAGAACTCTTATATTACATTTTTACCATAGATCTCTTCGTGTTTTCTGCCTCAATGTACAGAAATCTTACGTTATTGTGATTTTTGTAGTGCATCTACATTTTAGAGTTTTTTTATTCAAATTGTGTGAATGCATGCTTAGGTTTCCTTTCATTGCAATTTGTGGTAATAAACTCATTGTAGGTTATTCTGGATATCCATCATCTGAACATGATTGTGATGATCATGATTGTGATGATCGACATCACGTTTAGGTGATCCCATGATTTCCATGGCATGAGTGCAACTTAACCTAATTCTATATCTGTCCTGATGGTTGTTCTGGTGACGTTATGGGAACGCTTTTTACTGTAGGTTTCTAAGGGTATGTTTGATAACAATAACTTGTCTTTTGTTATGTAATGTTTTACCTATACACACTCGCTATTAATATTCCTATTCACATATAACCTTTCATTAGACCTCAGTCCATTATGCTTTTTAAGGTTTTTCATAATTGCTCTTTTTTTTTCTTTTTTCTTTCAGGTAAAGCGCAAGCTTTCTGGAAAGAATACTGTTTCTGAAGAGGAGTTTGAAGAGCTTATAGAGGGGCTTTATCAGAAAGATGATGACATCTCTAGCATCTCTGGTTCGGATGAAGAGGAAAGTAATAGCAGTGAAGATGAGAAAGAGCAAATGATCACAAAATCTCAGCCTAC
This sequence comes from Azolla pinnata, assembly GCA_037176905.1. Lineage (NCBI taxonomy): Eukaryota > Viridiplantae > Streptophyta > Polypodiopsida > Salviniales > Salviniaceae > Azolla > Azolla pinnata. The sequence goes on from JBBBWG010003003.1 coordinate 35,299, forward strand.
ACGAAAACACAATCAGATTTTTTTGTCATTACAAAGCACTGATGAAATAATTTCCTTGTGGAAGTGTGTTGTTCTACGACAAAATGAAAAAATATGCAAAGATTACAAGGTTGAGTCGAACATTGAAGATGGATGTCTGATTACAGGAGATGAAATAGTGCAAAGACTGAAGAGATTTGTATCTGATAGGGGATCAGGAGCGAAACATGTATGGGTAGTCTTGCTGTCAACCGGTGGGCATTTTGCAGGGTCTGTGTTTGATGCAACAAATGGCTCAATTCTTGCACATAAAACACATCACAGGTGAGTAAGCATACAAATTTCATACTGTGATCTAGTTAGAAACTGTAGGATTGCTGTTATGCTGCAATCTTTAGAGCTACATTTAATCCAAATCGGTGTTCTTATATAAGTACCATAAGTGATTGGCTTATGCATTTTCGTTTTATCTTAAGTATATAATTTATATGTTTAATTACAGATGTATGATGCTCTGCACAATGAAATGAGGAATGTAAAACATAGGCTACTAGTCAAAGTCTTGAGCATACAAACAAGGAATATTTAAATAGCTTCTCTGTAACTTGATTGCATGTTGAACAAAGAAGTCATTGACGCTTATACAGGTTTTCAGGTATGTTGTACGTGCCAAAGCTGGTGGAAGACAATCAACAAGAGATGCAACTGGTAGAGCTCCCAAATCTGCTGGTGCTTCTTTACGACGTCACAATGAAGCAGCACTACAAAAGGTAATTCATTAATCACAAACATAGAAATGTACTAGACTCAGTGATGCAAAGTATTGGAATGTGCCTATTCAGTTGGACCTTGCAAGCTATGGACATGCCCCTGTTTTGAAGAAATCACTTGAAGAATTGATCTTCTTGAGGAGATTCTTAGTTTTTAGAGGAGCTACCGTGAAGTGGGTTCTTGCATCTTTTTAAATGCCCAGAATAGATCTTTTCATGGAAATGTTAAGGAAGATTGGATGTCAATGTGCTTCACTGAACTGTTTCCTTTCCATGCAGGAGATAAGAGACCTCTTACTTTCTTGGAGGAGCTACCTTGAAGTGTCTTCCCGCATCTTTTTGCATGCTCCTTCAAGAAATAACCAGGCTTTTTTTGGTGGTGATGGAGAACTTCTAAAACAGAATGATGATCGGCTTTGGAATGTTCCTATCACAACACGTCGTCCCACTTTCAAGGAAACAAAACGTATTTTCAATGAACTTATGAGTGTCTGTTATGAAAAACCCGAGGCTGTTGCTGGTGGCATTGATAAGAATCCTCGGAAGGAATCGTCTGTAAACAAAGAATGTGATGGGATCAATAGTGATGATACTTTTAACCAAGTTTCTGTGCCATATACTGAAACTTTGTCAGAATCAAGTGGCCTGAAGAATGTCGTATCGGTTGATATGAAGATGCCAGCTTTGTCAACCCCTCTCCATGATGCGGCCCAGAGGGGGGATGTGCATTTGGTTTTGCAATTATTGGAGAATGCAGCCAATCCATGTATAAAAGATGAGCGAGGAAGGACACCGTACACTGTTTCTGCAGATAAGGAGACGAGGAATATTTTTCGCAAATTCATGGCTCATCACATGCAGATGTGGGATTGGCATGCAGCAAATGTGCCAAGTGCTTTGACAGAAGAAATGGAAGCAGCACAAGCAGCAAAACAGGTATGACTAACAGTATGACTCATTATACAACAAAACAGGTATCACTACTAATATGACTAGCAAAACAGACTGGAAGGTAGAATAATAATAGGTAAAGACACAAATAGCTAGTACTGGCCACGGTTCTAACCATTTGTTTCCAGAGAGTGGTCCCACTCAGTCAAGTACGTTTTGGATTCAGCCCACTAAGTAGTTAATAAAAAAGACGAAATTATGCAAGAGTGCTCACATTGGGAAATAATAAAGTTCAATTGAGAGAGAGAGAGAGAGAGCAAAAGAGGAAGATGGAATATCACTGGCAAAGGCAACAAGGAGCTTCTACATCTTACTTCAATTACTATTAATTCTTTTTGCTGTACTAGATCTATGATAAAAGGGTTAAATAGGGAGTCGTCACCTGTAATTTTTGAGCTTTAATGTAAGTTTATATAATGAAATTTACAGGTAACTATGTGTACGCAGATCTTGTTAATGTGTAGCACTACCTAGTAGTTTTTTGCGTAGCACTGTCCTTGGATTTGATGCATTTTAGTTTCCTCATTTTGGTTTTCTAAGGTAAGTTATTTGTTCAGCCAATATCAAAAATTCAAAATGATAATGTTTTTGGCAGGCAGAAAAGGAAGCAAAACGGAAATCCAAGGCTAAGGAGCTTAAGAAACTTAGGAAAGAAAAGCAGAAACAGGTGCGTTTATCCAGATTCATTTTCAGAACATCTCATTATACATCTATGGACCTAACCTCTAGGTCAAAGAATATCACCTTATGAATTATGGTCTTAGTTTAGATTAGAAGAGAAATTTAGACAAATTAAAAATTTCACATTTCAGGTTCATCCTTCACATTAGAATATAAATATCACAACACAAATGAGATTCTAAACAAATTACATTTTTCACTATGATAACATTCAAATCAATGAGGTTCTAAACAGATTAGATTCTACGTTTGAGGTTGAACTTATATTATCTGTAGTATAAAAATTGAGAATGTGAATGTTTTCTTATCCAAGTCATTTTATTACACATTTCAGTTAGTCACAACAATGGTAAATTGTAAATTGTTCCCTTTCTTTCATATCTAAGTTCATTTTTTCTCTTTGTAGCCTTTTAATCATAGTAGAATCCTCTTCATTTCAGGTGCAAGAACTAACAACAGCTGCATCAAAAGTAGTAGTCAATGAAAAGAAAACAGTGGAACGAGAATCATCAACACTAAAGCAGAAATCGCAACCTCCTTCAATAGTTGATGAGGTAAGGGAGCCTGTTTATAAACTGAAGTACAGTTTTATGTGCAAGTATTGATCAATCCACTGTCAAAAACCCATGAATACCCCCATATACATGATGCCTATCTAGTTGAAGTAATTCAGAAAAATGTGCCCCCAAAAAGACTGGATATCAGTAATTCATACAGGAAACAAGAGATAATAACTCCCATTAACTACAAAATTGAGTTAAATAGAGGATGATTCAAATAAGATAAAACCATGGGTAGCAGTCGTCATGACATACAAAACCAATATTTTGCTTTGTAAGAGCTCCCTACTATCTTTATGAGTATTGGACACACCTGTGGATTAGGTCAGTTATTGATATACAGTGTGAAAGTAATACTCATTTTATTGGAGGTCTCCCCATTCTTCCTCATTTGCCATGATTCCATGCAAAAAACAATGTTACTCTCGTCTCTTTATTTTGTCCGGATCTATGGATGGTATTATATATTCATAGTAAATATCCTTCTCCCCTCTTGTAAAGTGGTATTACATACAAGCTGGGTATGTGGTGTCGATTTCTTTGATTCCAATGCTTCCAATGGAATTAATTTAAGCTTATATTCTACAGGCTTTACAACGAGCAAAAGAACGAGAATTACGGGCATCTGCAGCTGAGAAAAGAATGTCAGCAAGTAGCTTGCAGGCGAGCTCTGGGAGCTCTTCAAATACGTCCACATCTTGTTCTTTCTGTGGAGTCTCTCTTCTCAGCATGACACCTTTCTATCGATTTTCTTACCAGTATTGCAGTACAAAATGTGTGAACAGCCATAGGTTAGTTTTAGAAAGCCTATAGCTACTTTGGACGCTCATGAGTTTCATAGGATTTATGAACAGTTTTCACCCTAGATTGCTGTACCTACAGATCTCGAAGTCAACTGTCAACCTTCGAGCATAATTTTATATCCTTCACAAGAGGCACCGAAACATTAATGCATTTATCCGTTTGGCTATTGTTTTTGCAATCAATCCTCCAGTTCTCACATCTTGTGGTTGCTGAACGTTTCTTAGCATTTTTGTTTTATTTTAAATAATCAAGGAGATGTTTCTTGATGTTTAGGGCTTGACATGCAGTCTTGGATGCGTTTCAGTTCACTGAATTTGAAATAAACTTGTGATTCTGAGGAGCGTTAGATAATATTATGTGGTGACATGATTTGCATACTAATTCACTGTTCGGGCATATTTTACGTAGTTCAAATCTTTATCTGTCAAATATAGTTCGACACTCCTGTGCCTACTTTGGCATGAAAATGTTGGCATCACCTTCTAACACGTTTGCTGTGATTGTGCCCTTGCCAAAAAAGTATACCGTGCCAAGAAAAAGTAAGAAAGAACTAAGGGATCAGGTCAATAAATTGAATTTGAGCACAATACGTGAATAACTTGTGCATGTAAGGAAAATAGTTAGTCAAATAAATTACTTCCAAATTAAGAGTTATGGCTGGCATTTCTAAACTAAACAAACGGCTCAAGGTTCAAATTTGCATTTATAACTAGAACCTTGACCTCAAGGTTCAAGTCCATAAATTTCATCATTATGTTTCCACCATGATGCAAAAAACGTTCAAGGGAAGAAAAGAATTATCGCTGTTAAAAAATTGCATGTAAAAAGCAGTTACCTGTGTCTGGAACTGTTAGAAAGGGTTCTGTCCTTTACTAAAGAAGATACTCACAATAACTCTGAATTCATTTGAAAATGGTTGAGATTTATTAAATTTGTGAGATAAAAGCGAACCCAATAACTTGGGTTAACTGTTTCCACAAAAGCCGACGTCTTAACCTAAGCCATCTACCTTTACAAAATTGATGAGTTGTCAATACAGATTGATTTTGTTTTTGTCTAGTTACCACCATGATAGGTATTTGGAAGACTACTTTAGACAATATAAAATATCATGAACTAGATCCGTGTCTAACGTGAAATGAGAAATGTGGAATATATGGAATCTCAATCGTAGTGGGCTCTATAGTTGTCAAGAGACTCTAGCTTATAAGACGTATGAGCTTATTTTCTTGTACTCGGGATCTGGTTTGCCTTCAGCATCAAGAATCAGGTGTCGTTCAGCAACAGCACGCCAGTACTTCTCCTCATATTCTTTAGGTGTCTTGATCTGCATGCACAATTCAAACAGTTACAATCAAACATTCAAACATTACCTTTAGGAATACTAAAGTCAGCAACGTACCATCAACATAAAAAAGCATTCTACAACAAAATTCCATAAAGACAGGTGCAACAATTAACATGCAGGTTTGATGTGATGTGACTAGATGTATTCACTTGTTTGTTTACAAGGAAATTTTTTAAGGATGCTGAAGACATTCACCCACGTGCATGATATCATAGAAGGACCTGACCATAATATTTTTTCAGATGTAGCTCTTGAGCATTAATAAGGTTACACAAAACCAAGATATGACCAGATGTTTGCTCTTGTTCATCCTGAGAAGTGGTATAGGTAGCACCATAGGTTAATCGTCTGTTTAATGCTTGTGGTTACATACCCCACACTTCTCACCCGCACCGGAAGGCTGATAGGGATATACTGATTATCAAACTTGCAGAAGTGATTTCATCTCACCAATTCGTACATGAATGTCATAGAACCTTCAAGTTAACCATTTCCTACTATCTATAGGAGCCATAGATATATACAAAAATTTCTGGGTTTCAAAGGTTGAAAACAACCATGTTCACACACACCTGATGCAGAGTTGTATAATGCCACACTTGAGTAAAGTACACACAAGGATCGTCTCAATAATGTTTAAACTCAGTTCCTTACCTTACTCAATGCCAAAAACATCGCCTTGACAGTATTATGAGGGTTAGAAGATCCAACCAACTGCAATAATGTAGAAAACCATTAGAATGTAAAATCTTTCGGCATTTGCTGCTTAATATGAGCAAAAAGATGGTTGTCAACTTACTTTTGACTTCACGCTTGTTATCCCAGCCAGAATCAGAATCCCTCTGACTATACCAGCTGCTCTAAACTTTCCTAACGTCCATTCTGGCCATAGTCGAACCTATGTAATAAAATTCTGCTTATCTTTTGAAGTACAAACCCATGATATTTTTACTATCCTTTGAAAACTCATTCACTATACCTTAGTTTTTTCATATTTTGCTTCCACGTAATGGTATATTGTTTTGTCTTTGAACCTCTCAAAGTAGTATAGATTGTTCAGTGCTTTCACACTGGCCTGAAGAAAGGAACAGGTTAAGATAGAGCTATGAATGAGGCCTTGAATTATATGGAGACACAGAATACCTCTCTAATAGCACGTGTTGCCTTTGGACCCTTTCCTTTAGCCCAACCAGCAAGTCCATCACCATTGCCACAGATGACTAGTGCAGTATAATTTGTTTCCCCTCCACCCTTCATTCACTTTTAATCATTTATACTCGTATTATGATGATTTCTATGCATAATTCACGTAAAGGCACAGTATTACCTTTGTTACTTTGAATGTCCGGTTGACATCAACCACCATAGTTCTGAATTTCTGCAAAACAGTGTACAGAGACAACTTCTCTTCTAGATTTTATGTGCATGTGTTTAGAACAGTCCTCTCTCTGAAGAAAAACTAACCCTTAGGAAAATCTCTCTTTGCCTAATCCTTAAATATGCAAGCCTCTCGGCTGCATTTTCTGGCCTGTCTGCATCTTCCTCATCAAAGTCCATCTTTTTGTAGCTACCTCCATCACGACCAACAGTGCTACTAAATTCATCTTTGGTCTCAATCCCAGAGCCTTCTTTACCTTCTATACCTTTCCGTTCTCCAGGCTGACCATATTCCCTGTCAAAATCATGAAGTGTGCGTGCTCTTGTGCGCCCTCCTCCACGATAATGGCGTACTCCAGAGTCTACAAAAGAGTTCTAAATTAGAGAGTAGAATTGTGTGCTCTCAGCGCTAAGAAACTTCCTTTAAATGGCAACTAGTGATTGATGGCCCAATTGACAATGGCAGGCAATCTAGAGCCAAATCTAGCTTTGGCGAAGGCATTTAAGTTTGAGATTCTAAAACCACCTTTTGGCCTAAGATTAGGCCATGACTTTCCCCTCCATGGCTGGACCTTTTGGAGAAACTTCATGCTTTTACAGTATTGGAGTCTAAACAATGTTTAGTATAATGGTAAAATAAACACAATAGCTAATTGCTTACATTCTGTTGTTGAGATTAAGCTATAATCTACCAAGCTATGGAAAAAAATACTGACATGTTAATCTATTATTGATGAAACTGGAAATGGCATTCAAAATCAGCAATAATATTATTGGTGCAGAACAGAAATTACTTGTTTTAGCCTTCTTCTATGAGTTACTATACAATTTTACCTGAAGGTTAAATGCCTAAAAGACAATTTCACAAACCTTGCAATTTCAGCAGGAGTTTCAAGGCAAGAAGCAAATTTAATAGCAGTTAAATAATGTCATATATGAAGACTACGATACATGCTCCATGTTCAAACAAGTTAATCATAATATTTGAAAGCATACATACATTGGAAGGGCTTCAAATGTTGATCCTTGTCAGTTGAAACTGTACCAAGACCTGAGATTCTCGACTGTTCAAAAAGTAAACGTCAATCAGTTCATACTAGTATATACAGTAAACAAGCAATTCTCCGGAAATAACGAAGCCTGCCAAATAAAAAACACATTTGAAATTTCCATGATAATGAAGTCAAAATGCATTGGAGCATGCATTCACTGCCAGTATGTTATTTTCAAGAAAATCCGAGATATCTGAGTTTTTTGCATTTACTTTTAAAAAGATCTCCAGACTTTCATTAATGCCACTGGTCGACCAAAAGCATGGATGAAGGGATCACAATCACAGTTGCTAATAAAATCTCTAGAAAATGCTTTTTCTGTCTTAAACATGCACCTCGTTTCGTCGTCCAAGCGGTTCATAATTGCCTTCATGCATGTATTTCCGTACTCTCTAGTTTTTTCATTATTCCCATACCTTTATCTCTCCTGAGTTTGTATCATATACCTTCTTAAAGTCATAAATCACAATACAATGGTCATTCTCTAAGTGACTGCTCTGTTATCATCCATGACAAACTAACTTGATCAATAGTGGTGTTTCAGTGCAAAGAACTACTTTTGTACGAACTGTTTGACTGTGTATTCCAGCCAATTCACCGAGATTAATGGTCAATAGTACTTCCTAGAAGGTTCACCATGCAAGATCCCAGAAAAAACTGATAAGATAGCTGTCAGCTGGTTTCTATTCTTTCCATGTATAGTTTCTTGCTTTAGTTATCTTGCCAATGACGAGGTTCAACTGGCATGGTTTCTTGATTGAAAAGGCATGTACTTATTCTTTGAGCAAGCATGTACTCATTCTTTGAGCACCAAGCTAATCCATGCAAATGTACATCCAGATTTTCCAATTTGCAATTAGTTCCTACCACTTTGAGCTCATAATTTTCTTGCGCACTCTGGGAGACATGCCAATCATTTTCTTTTGTGCTCTGTATAAGACTGATCCCATAGAAATATGGTAATTAAGGTCAATGGTATTTCTGTGGAACAGATCATTGATGTAACAAACAAAGTTGAGATTCTTTGTTAAAACACTAACAGATACAAGTTGAGATTCTTCATGGGTGAACAAACGCTCGATCTCTTTTTCCAGAGCTTTGCAGAGCCTGTCTTAATGAGGAACCAGCCCAGCAATAAGACTGGAGTCTTGGGTTTAGAGTGCAAGGTTCAGCCTACCGACAAGCTATTCCTTAGATCAATCAATACGAAGACACAATTCATTCAGCCAGCAGCGGGATCGGATCAGGTCCTCCTACCTGTGGGCAATGCCACTCCTTGAGAGCAGAAACCTTGGGAAGGGAAGCGTTACGGGCAGTAGAAGCAACCACCGCGCTGCTGGTGCCGGTGCTGCTGCTGCTGCTGCTGCAGGTGGTGGGCGAAGAAGCGAGCTTGGCCACGAGTTTGCATATGCTTGACCTCATCTTGCACTCGCTGGAGAAGCGAGAAAAATATCGAGAGCGAGAGAAAGAGAGAGAAAGAGACAGGAGGAGGAGGAGGAGGAGGAACAACTACAGGTGGCTCGAAGAAGAGGCAGGCAGGAGGAGAAGGAAGGCTCCTGCGCTCATCTCTGTCGCTGTCTCTGGCAGAGAAGCAGAGAGCACAGTGAAGAAGAAGAAAGAAGAAGGAGAAGAAGAAAGAAGAAGGAGAAGAAGAAGGAAGAAGGGCCTAAGGGTCTGGTGTGAATGAGCCCATAAGTTTTGAAAACTTTTTTTCTCATAAGAAAAAAACATTGCCCAAGCAAGAGAAAGATCACAACTGTAGGGGTCATTAACTTTTAACAAGGTTTTTTTGTCTCCTTTTCAATGGGGTTTTCGTTGAAGGCCGTAGAGTTTTACCAGCTCTAACATATAAGGTTGTGTTTGATGATTGTGTTTCGATGATCTAAGGACTTGGGTGCGTAATCTAGCTGGAGCTTGAGGATCAGTTTCTTATTTGATGGACTTTCTGGAGTATCTCAACATATATGTCGTATAAGATAAAAAAGTTAATTTGACAATTTTCATAGTTATGGTGACTGAAAAAATTGCCCAAGCAAAGAGAAAGATTACAACTGTGGGGGTCATTAACTTTTAACAAGGTTTTTTGTCTCCTTTTCAATGGGGTTTTCGTTGAAGGCCGTAGAGTTTTACTAGCTCCAGCATACAAGGTTGTCTTTGATGATTGTATTTCATGATCGGAGGACTTGGGTGCGTAATCTAGCTGGAGCTTGAGGAACAGTTTCTTATTTGATAGACTTTCTGGAGTATCTCAACATGTATGTCGGATAAGATAAAAAAGTTAATTTGACAATTTTCATAGTTATGGTGTATGAAAAAATTGTCCAAGCAAAGAGAAAGATTACAATTGTGGGGGTCATTAAATTTTAACAAGGTTTTTTGTCTCCTTTTCAATGGGGTTTTCATTGACAACGATGGTAGAGTTTTACCAGTTCCAACATATAAGGTTGTGTTTGATGATTGTGTTTATTGATCTGAGGATTTGGGTGCGTAATCTAGTTGGAGCTTGAGGATTGGTCTCTTATTTGATGGACTTTCTGGAGTATCTCAACATATTTGTCGAAAAAAAGAAAAGTTAATTTGACGATTTGCACAGTTATGTTGTATGAAAACTTTGTCCCCATATGAAGTAGATTTATGTCATTTTTTGTATTATAACACCTTAGAAAGTTGTGATTGCTATATCGTTACTTTTGAAGAAGTTTTGATAGCAAGGTTTTTTTTTGCATTGTCATGTTGTCCTAATATAAACATACATTTATGGAAAAAAAAATCAGAAGATCTGGACCCAAAGTTGCAACTTGTTCCGATCCATCCGGAGAGCTTTTTTTTGCTCAAAAAGTTTGTGAAATCATGTCGAAATAGTATGCTTTACAACGCACTGATCAACTTTGTTTTCCTGCTCAAGTCGTCAAACAGGAAATGAATCAGATCGCGTGGGGTCTAGCGACGGAAAGATCCGGTGATTAATTATCTCGATCGAGCTCCTGATACGAGCTAAAGACTGGCGCGATGCTGTTGACTGTTGCAGTAGACAGATTCCACTCCCATCATTCCAGACAAACGTTTTGAACAGGTCTTTCATATCTTACCGGGCTGCATTTAGAACGCTGATATATCTCAAGGATGCCCTCGTTTCGCTCTTACTATCGTGAGCTACGATTTTTTGTCCATGTTCACACTTACGAGTCCAGATTGCGGCTCCTAAACATTGTCGTTGCATCGATGAAATTTGTGTTGAAAAAAAAACCATATATATATGTATATATATATTGCACCAAGAGGGTGGCCTCTGGGCAAATATAATAACTAAGGGACATAAATGTAAAAAGAAAGAATGTGTGATTTTGAAGTCAAGGCTTCTTGCATGAATGAACTCTGCATGCATTCTCCGCTCGGAATGTGATAAATGCAAGATCCCCCCTCGTGTCTGCGAGACCCAGCACTCTCTGAAGCTCATTGCTGCTCAAGCTCGGGCTTGTCGAATTCATCCAATCGATCACAACTGTAAAAAAAAAGAACAGAAAAAAAGGAGCTCCGATATAATTAAAGCAGAACTCTGGATGCACGAGTACATACAAGCGGACAGACGATGTTCATATCGGCGTGGGCTCGGCTTCTACTGGAATGGTCTCTGGAACCAGCCGAGTTTTGACAGCGAACATCCGCCTCAACTAGCTAGCTGCTACGGCTCCTGGCAACTGTTTCATACAGTGAATTTCGACAGTCCCGTCATATGCTATCCCCGCTAGTGTTTTATACAGTGAATTTCGACAATTCCGTCAGACGCGATCGCAGCTAGTGTTATGTAGAGTGGATTTCCACAATTCTGTCAAACGCTATCCCAGCTAGTGTTATGAACACTGAATTTCGACAATTCTGTCGTATGCTATCCCAGCTAGTGTTTTATACAATGAATTTCGACAATTCTGTCGTATTCTATCCCAACCAGCGTTTTACATAGTGAATTTCGACAATTCTGTCATATGCTATCCCAACTAATGTTTTATACAAGGAAAATTCCGTCATATGCTATCCCAGCTAATGTCATGTACAGCGAATTTCGATGATTCCATCATATGCTATCCCGGCTAGTGTTTCATACAGCGAATTTCGACGATTCTGTCGGGTGTGCTATTCCAGCTAGTGTTTCATACCAACGAATTTCGACGATTCTGTCGTGTGCTATCCCAGCTAGTGTTTCATACCAATGAATTTCGACAATTCTGTCGTATGCTATCCCAGCTAGTGTTTTATACGCCGAAGTTCGACAGATTTGCCATAAGTTAGTTATCCCAGAGCCAGTGTTTTCGATACAACGAATTCCGACGATTCTGTCACAAGGTCGAAATCCGGCCTCTGCCCACCAGCTGACGAGAGCTCCTACAACCAGCTCGATCGATCGATCGATCGGGGCCCATGTTCCCCTTGATTGCGGAAGATTTCCATCAGGGTTTCGCGAGGCAGAAAAAAGTTCCCCAAATCCGGAGAAGATCGGAAGAAAAGAGCCGTGAAATTCAGTGGGCGATGGTGCTGCTGCTGCTGCAGATGATGCCGATGCTGCTGCTGCTGGTAGTGGTGGTGATGATGATGATGATGATGGTGGTGATGATGGTGGTGGACCCATCAATGATCTTGACGGCTATGGCGAAGAAAAGGACTAGCACAGAATAAAGCAGCGCAGATCAAGCCGGGACACACTCTTCTTCTTCTTCTTCTTCTTCTTTCCATTCAGAGAGAGAGAGAGAGAGAGAGAGAGAGAGAGAGAGTGGAGGGAGGGAAAGGGGAGAGAGAGCTCAGAGAGCGATGGAAGAAGCATTTCTCCACGCAAAGGAAGAAGGGAAGTGGAAAGAAGGGCAAAGGTAAAGAGGAGAGATACGCTCATGGCATCTTCTTCTGCTTCTGCTTCTGCTTCTGGTTCAGATTAGTTCAGATGATCCTGAAATCTGAGCTCTAGGTATGGATACTTGCTCTCTGCCTCTGTTTTGATTTGGGTTTTTGATTTTGACCCTTCCTCCTTCCTTTCTGTTCCCCTTTGGTTCTTGGTAATCTATCTCTCGCTCGAGATCTCACTCCAACCCCTCCTCGCAGGTAAAGAAGCTCTGGGTCTGTCTGTCTATCTATCTATCTATCGTGCTTGCTGCGACTCTTTCCTATGCCCCATTTTAGGGTTTTGGGTTTTCAGAGGGCTTGTAGACTATGCCAAAATGTAGGGTTTCGGGTTTGGATCTGGTGTTCCAAGGATCCTTCGGGAACGTTGCAGTTTGCTTTTGCTCTGGGCCGTAGAATCTTCAGAACCCATGTTCTGATTTGATATTGCTTTGAAGGGCTTTCTGAAATCCTTCAAGTCTCCGTTGCTATCTCGAGTTTTGAAAGGGATGATGACAATCGAACGGCTTCATCAACGGTTTAGGTTCTGTAGGTTTCTGGAACTTTAGGGTTCTTCTTTCCCCTCTTGTAGAACAAGTTTGATCTAATGTTCTGGCTTTTGCAGCTCTAGGGCTTCTCTTTTTCCCCATCGTAGAAAAAGCTTGATCTTTTTGTAGTTTTGTGGTGGAACGAGTTTGATCTTTGATTAGTCTTTTAGGTTTCTGGAGCATGGTCTGATCTTTCGTTACATTTTTAGGTTTCTGGAATCCTGGGTCCTTGTTTATCCTTTCACTATTTCTAACAGAATGCCAATTCCTTGTTATTTTCGTCTTGCAGAGATACTATATAATTCTCTCTCTTTGTGTGCGCTTTGCCCTCTGCCATGGCTTCTCTCCCGAGAGAAGAGTTGATGAAATACCTTCACAGCCCTGTTCATCATGCGGTGGCATCGAGAGACTATGTGGCCCTACGGAGGATCACTTCATCTCTCCCGAAGCTCGCAAAGGCGGAGGAAATCATATCTGAAAGCCATGCGATCGCAGAAGAAATGAAAGCAGAGAAACTGTCTTCAGTATTAGATAGAAGAGATGTTCCTGGAAGAGAAACGCCTCTACATCTGGCTGTTAGAATGGGTGATGCAGTGGCCGCAGAGATCTTGATGGCATCTGGCATCGACTGGAGTTTGCAGAACGAGCAAGGATGGAGTGCTTTACAAGAAGCTGTTTGTGCTCGTGAAGATGCCATAGCCATGGTGATTATGAGGTATTATCAACCCATGGCTTGGGCAAAATGGTGTCGGAGAGTCCCCCGGGTTATCTCTGCGATGAATACGATGAGAGATTTCTACATGGAGCTAACTTTCCATTTTGAGAGCTCGGTAATTCCATTTATAGGCAGGATCGCGCCCTCTGATACTTACCGTATATGGAAACGTGGGTCTAATCTGAGAGCTGACATGACTCTTGCCGGATTTGACGGGTTAAGGATACAGAGATCAGATCAGAGCTTCTTGTTTCTCGGCGAAGGTAGCCCTGATGGGAAGATCCCCCCTGGATCCTTATGCATGCTGAATCACAAAGAGAAGGAAGTCATGAATGCTTTGGCTAGAGCTGGTACCCAGCCCACCGATGCTGAAATTGCTCAGGAGGTTGCAGCCATGTCTCAAACGAATATGTATAGACCTGGGATTGATGTAACTCAAGCGGAGGTCTTGCCTCAATTGACATGGAGGAGACAAGAAAAGTTGGAAATGGTCGGGCAGTGGAAAGCTAAGCTATATGATATGCATCATGTTGTGGTGAGTGTGAAGTCGAGAAGAGTTCCAGGTGCCATGACGGATGAAGAGCTCTTTGGGACCTCAGGAAGTAGTGTCAAAGAAGATGAAGATGTGGAAGATTTCTCCGGACTCTTAACCGAGGAAGAAAAGAAGCAGTTGGAAATAGCACTGAAAATGGAGTATGTGGATGGAGATGAGGATTGCTATGCGGATGGCATTGGGAAGTCCTACTTAGGTATATCGAATAGCTGCCGTGGGATTGATGGTTTTCGGGATGAGAAATCTCGACTCAGCCTATCGAGGTTGGATCTGAATGTTGATAGAAAGGATGATAAGAAGGGATGGTTTTCTTGGGGAAAGCGCAGCTTAAAACATGATGGATCTAGAAAGATAGATCCCCCGAGGAACTCTTTCTCGAGTGAAGCTAAAGTTACGGATTTCGTCGACAACAGTTTCAGAGGAGATTCTGGAGCAAAGAGTGCAAAGAGACCGGTTGGAGCTCGCAGATCTTCAGAGAGACGCCCATCAGATTTTACACTAGATATTGAGAGCCCCATGCACAGAAGAGAGAAGGAACTCAGAAAATTATCGGGTTCAAGAGAACAAGCAAGGAAGAGGAAGGTTACTCCAAGCAATGATGGGAGTGATGAAAATGTATACAAAAAGGGTGTTAGACCTGTCCTTTGGTTAACACACAGTTTTCCGCTGGATATAGAGGAGCTTTTGCCCTTACTGGATATTCTTGCAAGCAAAGTGAAAGCTGTTCGCCGGCTTCGGGAGTTGCTCACTACAAAGCTGCCCGCAGGAACATTTCCTGTCAAGGTATTGTGTACATATACTATATTCTCAATTGTTTGAATAATTTGCTAGCAAAACAATGGGTGGAGAGAATGACATTAAGAGACCAAAGTTTTCTTTCTAAATTTATTCAAATGCATTAACATCAAGTTATATAAGCCTTCCATTCACTTACATGGATGTATGTGCTAATTCTCTTTCATGGGTATGAATTTGGGCATAAAAACCATTCAAGAGAGTTAATCATCACAAAGCTGCTCACAGGAACATTTCCTATGAAGGTATTGTCTGCATATAATATATTCACAATATTTTTCGTAGCGGGAAAGCATTGAAATAGCAAAGTTTTTATTTTAATTCTTCACGTGCCTTCCATTCACTGCCATGGATGCCATATAACGCATCTTCTATCTGTTGTACACCTGCTTCTTTATCTCTTCTTTTGGAGGAGCAGAGCATGAGACTCGAGTAGAAATGGAATCTGTAAACATATGAGATCTCACGAGTGGAACTTGAAGAAGTTTTTAACTGTATGGTTTTTGGTAGATCATAAAAAGCTTGGGTACTTACAGGTTGCAATACCCATTGTGCCAACCATTCGTGTGCTGGTTACCTTCAGCAAATTCGAGGAGTTAGTCCCCAAAGATGTGTTTGCGACTCCTCCGAGTAGTCCCAACGAACTCCTTGCGACGGAGAATGGTGCTAATGGTGATTTTACTCACTCTTCAGGCTCATGGTTGTCGTGGATAAAAAATTCTGCAAACAGAGTAAGCAAGTTGTCCAACTCGACCCCCCAATGCAACAACACCACAGAAGACACCGTCGATCCCTTCCTCATTCCAGCAGACTATACCTGGACTAATGTAGAAGTGAAGAAACATAAGAGCAAGGAAAAGCAGCCGAAGAGGAAAGGTTCCAAGCCTGTCCAGAACGCTTCGGATTGTAACGAGGAGAGATAGACCGATGAATGGAAACATCGTCTTCTCTGTTACGACTTTCTTTCATTCAACTATTTTATGGAAGAAAGTAAAGGAACATACACAATTGTTTCATACATCGTAAGGGGTATCTTGTTGTGGAAGGCAAAAAAACATAGGGATGTTCTGGGACACATGGTGCTCTTCATTTCAGTAAGATCTTTGTCATAACGATGAGTATGAGCTATTCATTCATGTAAGATCTTTGTTATAACTACCTAAATGAGGAACTAAGGGGAGAGGGGGGGGGGGGGGGGCTTCAAAAAAGTCTGGTTGTTATGGCTCCAGTTTGCCAGTGAAATATATTTGGAAAACGTTTTATAACAGAATTACAACAACCCTTGTAAAAGAGAAATTATGCAACGGTCTGTAAAAACTGTTGGAATTTTCAATAAGAGATTATACAAAACGTGGATGTGCTCTATTCATCTCCCGGATTGGTGTTCAGAATCAAAGTGGACGGTATGTAATATGTTCGATGCCGATATAATGTGTTTAGGATGATCTGCCGATGTATGGAGCCATTGCATTGGCAGATCATCCTAAAATCCAAACCCTAGATCAGAGGAGCCAAATCCACCATACTGCAATGAATTAGCTTCTATTCTGTGCACTGCCCCAATCACAGGCAATAATCTTTGGTTGCATTACCATTTGCATTTCTTGGACTTCCCAAGGTTGTGATTTGAACAACTTGGTAACTAGAAAGGAGAGCTTTTAAAAAGCCTCTACTACCGATATTGGCTTGACAAGCTTTTGGCGAAAAATGCTCGCTACGACATGCTTCCAAATGATCCCTGTTTTCGAAAATGCAAAGTTACTAAGCCATTGCTCACAAGGATCCACAGTTAAACACCAAAAGATGGTATCCAACTAACTGGGATATTTCCTGAACCCCATCAAATTCCATCATCATTGCTATCAAAGATTCTTATCGATGAAAACATGCCTTCATTCCAATTGAAAGCCTTTGGGGCACAAAAGACTCGCGTATCAAATGACTTCCATTAAAAGGGTAACAAATTATACAAATCTGCCGCGGGAAATGGGTCCCAATCAAACCACACAAACATGATCCCCAATAGCTTCATGACTCGTTTCTGGCTACAGGTCTGTTATTCAAGGCAGTGTTAGTACTGACCGCATTATCGTGGAGTCGCGTGCAAATCTTAAGTCCATTTATTCACCGACTAAATCAACAACTCTCCACCCTCTCAGTTTATGCTTGTGTTGTGAGCTCATGCGGTGCAAGAGCGAATTCTCTATGACTTTGATGTCACAGATTTTCACAGACCGCTTTTGTGAAATCGTCAGTCGAAGCAGTTCCTCCCAGATCGCCTGTGAGATACTTCCCATCTTCTATGGTCTTCATGATGGCTTGATGAATCTTGTCAGCTTTTTCTGGCATTTGAAGATGGCGTAGCATCATCACAGAGCTAAGCAATAGCGCTGTTGGGTTGGCAAGATTCTTTACACCAGCACCAGTTTGTTTCATTTAAATTTGATCCAAAAGTGAGGTTAGTATAAAGGCAATACTTTACATCCAAATATAGTATAAAAAATCTAATTACCTTCCCAGCAATATCAGGCGCAGTCCCATGTACAGCCTCCGCTAAACAAATACCTTTGTCTCCGATGTTGCAACTGCAAATAAACAACTATGTTCTAGTCAACATCAAGAGTCACAACAAGATAATTCACAAAGAATGAGCTTGTACATCTTACCTCGGTGTCAAACCAAGACCACCAATGAGACCAGCACACAGATCACTGATTATATCGCCATACAGGTTAGGCATCACGAGCACATCAAATAGGGAAGGGTTCTTTACAAGCTACAAAATAATAGAGGCCTGCCACTTAGGAGTGTAATCTCAAACACATGATTGTCAATTATGGTTTCTAATAATAGGAATCAGAATCATACCATCATACAACAGTTATCAATGATGACCTCCTCATACACTATATCAGGATACTTTTCAGAAACTTCTCGACAGCACTGCAAAAATTGACAATGATCAACATTTGAAATACTTTCCAAATGTTTCTGTGATGTCGTTACTCAAAGAAATCGAACACAAGTACAGTTTCAGTAAGCGAGGTCCACAATGTCTCAGTCATCTTAGCTCAAACTCATGAAAGTTTATAGAATTATATATCAAAACTGTTGCTTAGATTCTAGTTAACTATTTCAATTTACGAGAACATGTTATGGATTGTGAGAGGCAAAATAAGATTCAATCCCAACAAAAATGCTACCAATGGCACCTGACTTCTTACAAGAAACTCATGACAAATGTGCTGTCATTGACTGGGAGAGCATTCACAACGAGCATCATGATTTTCAAAGACAGTGCATTAGAATGGCCACAGGAACTTCCACCTAAGTCTACTTTAGAATGATGCCAACGGTATTTAATAGTTTACTTTTCTTAAATTAGCATCTTGAAACCTTATGAGTGTGATACACATCATCACCAAATGGGGCTACCATCCATTCTAATCTGTTAATAAGTTTATCAAGATGAGTACATAATAAAAGATGATACTCAGTGAATCAATACAGTACGTTGGTAGATAGTACAATGCTCCCCAAAATATCAGCATTAGAACAAGAGCTATAAATTGCTCATCAGACAATTGTATTGCCCAGAAAAAAGTGCAATACAAATGCAATACAACTCAAAGTAAAGAAACAATAGTTAAAAGGAATAAAAAGAATGATGATCTTGTTGTGACTAAAGAATGTTCATGACATTTTTGTCTTTCCTCGACTAAATCTTACTGAAGTTCCTCTAATGTACAGCTGTCCTTATTCATTGACTGTATCAATTTGGATACACAAAATGTGCTAAATTTGGTTGCTTAAATTCTAGATTATACACTAAAAAAAATATAAAAAAAGGTCACCATGAGAATGAACAATACTGCATGGTCTCCTGTTGATGCCTTTTTTAAATGAGATGAAGTAATGATAGTACATCCACGAAACAATGATACATGATGATATCTATTTAAGCAAACTCAGTCTTCTCAAAGTGGTCTCCCAACCGATCTGAAGTATTAACCTCAACATTAGGTTCAGTTGCTCAAACACCACATTTATTTAAGGTAACTGAATGACTTCATCCACTATGATAATGCGCAAGTGCACTAGCATAGTCTTAGTTAAGCGTTTACCCCAGCCAAGAGTACTTGAATCAATTTCATCCACTTTGATAATGGAAAGATGCATTGGCTTATTATTAGGTTCAGTACCCAAGATTATTTGGTAATGATGTTTATTAGCACAAACCCTGTCTTCATAAAGTTGCCTACGAATGCCTATCACTACCCATGTGATATATTAACCAAAAGTTTGAATAGGTTTGTTTCAGTTGCTTAAACTCTACATTCGGGTCAAGTGTAGTTTGGACAAATGATTTCACTTGCAATGATAATAAGCAAGTGCACTGGCAGAACACAGTCTTATAGTTAACCAGCTCAAGTATGCTCGGATCAACTTCATCCAGCTTACTAACCCAAGCTTATTTCCATCTAAAACGTAATGATAAGAGATTCACAAATGTAATTTGACATCCCTAAATAAATGGTGTCTTTGTAATCAGCCTTGAGAACCCAAGGTCTGTTTGGTTGGATGCATGATGTAGATCAGACATGAGAGCAATACCCTCCAATTAGGACTTCACAACAGAAAATCAACAGTTTCTTTCCATTGAAAATTACATACGTAAGAATGCATCATCAGAGTCACACACCTGCAAGAACAACCCATCCGTCTTCTTCATTATATTAGCTTTATGGATAGCTGAAACTCGTTGCCTGTTATTTGCCTTGGCATAGTGGAATGCATACTCTGCAATCTTAAGGCTTGCTTGCCTAGTAATAATTTTTATGCTCTCTACCACACCTTTTACAACCTGTTATGCTAATGAAAATTTGATCTTTAGAAAATGATGTTTCCCAGTGATTGATTTACACAATAGAACATTTTGATACAACTAAGAAAATAGATCACTAACCTGGTGCTCCAAGCCACTATATTCACCTTCTGTGTTTTCACGAATTGTTACGAGATCGACGTTATCATATTTCGTTTTGTATCCAGGAATGCTTAGACAAGGCCGAACATTTGCATATAGTCCCAATTCTTTACGAAGAGTTAGATTAAGAGACTTGAAACCTTTCCCAATCGGTGTGGTCATAGGACCCTTAAGCCCAATGCCATTTCTACGAACAGATTCCATGCTATCAAAAGTTACAAAACTTCCCGTACGCTCATCTACTTTGCTTCCTATATGATGCTCTTCCCAGTTTATTGGTATCCCTGCAACTTGAAATATCTGCATTCATGTAAAAGGATCTGTTAATAATTCTGAAATTCTGCAACTTCTACATATTACTTCCATCATTAAAACAGCAATTTATCACTAGTGATTTTTCTGCTATATTTTTGTCTTATACAAGCAGCAAGACTCACGAGTTCACAAAAGTTAACTTCTTATACTTTTCAGCTCGTATTCTCAATGAAGATAGAACTAGTACGACTAAGTACCCCACAAGAATCCAGTTTCATGTAAGAGGGCAAACGCTTAGGATGTGAATTAGATGCTAATACCATTAAAAAAAATCTAGTTTCTTAAGATAGAAAGACTCAGACACGTTTAACTTACTTTCTGGCTATACTCAAAAGTGTGAGAATCTGTGGACTATCTAGTGAACAACCTTAAGTAGAGTATTATACAAAATTAGGATGCCAATTAGAGCCTAATATGTCTTGATCTAGTTCTTTTAGTTAGAGAAATATACAAAAATGTCACCAATTATATCCTAATTCGTCAGCAAAAGCATAGATTTGCAATAACACTTTTCAAATACAGCAGAACACAAGGTCAGGATGTGAAGTATATCTAATAAATAGCCTTGGTAAGAGACAGAAATTTGTGGTTATATCAGGAGGCAGTAGTTTTACATAGAGAAACATCTAGCTTTACGAATCAGTTGAAGCCTAAATCTCCAGAAGAAAAATCATTAAAAGTCTTGTTCTTCTTAATTCAGAAAGAGATACAGTGAGACTAGGATGTGAATCAACAAGCCTAATCTGTGGCCTGCTTAATAGAACCAGTTATTTCCAGCAATATTGTAAAGCACTAGTTTCCTTCATCTATAAAAGCGTCAAATTTCACATACTTATATCATCCACAGAGCATCGTTCGCCAGCAATATCACACAAACCAAGTTATTCCTCAATAGATAAACATATCGAAATTAGCACCTGAACTAAAGGCTAAGTAGCCCAATCTACCAATTCATTAATTACTGAAAGAATCTACCATTATGAGGTACAGAAAAATGAAAGCATTACAATGCGAATAGAAAAGAACAACAAAGACCTAACTACTTTAGGTATGGATCATTTCAAGCAGACAAGAACCATACAGAATTATAATCTGACACTCAAGAGAGAAAATGAAACCATACTCTGCTTAAGAAACAATCAATTTGTGAACTTCACATCTCAAGGAAGAGGAACAAACAAAGACTTAAAGGCTCTTAAACACATCGATGAGTTCCAAGGATTTTATATTTGAATGAGCAAAAGGAGCCTAAGCTTCCTAAGCAAACTAATAATAATAAGTTACATGAATCAGTCATCACAGTAAGCTTATTTTCTAGACGCAGAAAGGAAACGTCCAATAATAGACTGCAGATTCCTTAGAAGAAGGAAAAAGAAAACCTTCCGATCAATGTGAGAGAAAAAAATCCGTCCTTTTACGCTGTCACGAAGGAGTATACATAATCATGGTGCGAACGAAGAGGAAAAAGCCAAAGGAGGAGTACCAGTTTCAGCCGTTACCACGAAAAAGCTAGGCTTTCATCACTGGGGGGAAAGAATCATAACAGAGCTACGAACGGCGACAGAATGCAAACTATACGACTAACCTGCTTAACAGAAGCAGCTATTTCTGGACCGATGCCATCTCCGGGGAAAAGGGTGGCGGTGATGGGGCCGTGATCCTGACCGAGCGATGAGAGAGAGCGCGCGAGCGACGGAGGCAGCGCGTGAGGCCTGGAGAGCATGCGGGGGGAAGGAAGCAGAGATCGAGACTTCCGGAGGAAAGCCATTACCAATTCAATCAACCAATCAATCGATTCAATCAATCAATTCGATCAGGTACGGCGAGCAGGCGTTCCGTTCACGTGTTCAGAGCGCGGGGGGGCGGAGGCCGTGAGGATATCCTGCAGGATCTGGCGATGGCGATGGCGAGGGCGAGGGCGAGGGCGAAGGTCGTTCTTTTCTTCTGTTCTTTCTTCTGCGGCCAGAAATGTAGATTCTCAGAACTATTGAATTTCAAGAATAATTAATTAATCAATTTAAAAAAACAAAATTAATTGTACATACGCTTCAAATGTACGTATCCATAACATCGGTGTATGCGGCATACGTATTATACGCCTCTAGATATCGTCGTATACGTATCGTATGTCTCTGGAAGTTTCCGTACGCGTATTGTATGCCTCTAGGCATCGCCATATATGTATTATATGCCTCTAGATATCGTCGTATACGTATCATATGCCTCTGGACGCCACCGTATACATATTGTATGCCTCTGGGCATCGCCATATATGTATTATACGCATTTGGACGTCGCCGTTTACGTATTGTATGCCTTTGGGCGTCGCCACATACGCATTATATACTTTTGGACACCGCCGTTTACGTATCGTACGCCTTTGGGCATCACCGTATACGCACTATACGCTTCTGGACGTCACCGTTCACGTATCGTACGCCTCTGGGCGTATATCATGCCTTTGGACGTTGGCGTTACAGGAACACGCATCGGCATCGCTGTATATAGGTAGGTCGTGTACGTGTCGAGACAAATCTGCGCACATGTATACGTACGTTTGTTGCTCGTTTACATGCAAAAACATAACATACCCTCATCCTAGTGCGTACGCGTTCAGCAGTACCTCACAACAGCAACCGATTGGAGCAGATACGGGGACGAGGGAGAGGGGAATTCAAGACCCAACACCAAAAGTACGCTATGTTTAAGATTCTGTAACTGATATTCTTCTTAACTCCTTTGCCTTTGGAAGCTGTTTGTCTGGAGTCAAGAATCCGCGAACTTGCCCAACACAGACTGATCCCCAGCTTCGATCGATCGTTGAGTTCCAACGCTGCAAAGTCAAAAGGGAGATGTCTTCCTTCCCCATTCGTGGGCATTGCCATTGCCAGATAGACAGATGCGAAAACCCAGACAGCCATGTTTAGACATTTTGCTTACCACCATCCTGAATCCATCAAGCTCAATGCTGGCGCAAACGTTTGTTTCATCTGCCGCACAACGCTCGTTCGGGTGCAAAAATGTGAGCAAATCAGTAATCCTAGCTCATCTGCTAATTGTTCAGATCACTTCGCAACGACAAATGCCATTGTGCTGAAAGGCTCTAATGAAGCACACATTATGCATCCTATTCAAACCCACCTTACAAAAATGAACATACGATAATACGCTATGTTTTTCCATGGGAATCGGTTGTTATATTGCAAATAGAAGGGGTCATTAAAAATAGACCTCACCACCATTAATGAACCCAAACCCGAGACTGAATCAATCCTTGGTTTGATCGCTAGAACCTTTCCTCAGTTAGTTTTGCGAGAGAATTTCAAAACGAATTAGGTGAACACCTGCAAAATGAATACGAGGTACAAATTATGCAGAATTTTGGAATGAATACGTTTGTTTCATCTGCCGCACAACGCTCGTTCGGGTGCAAAAATGTGAGCAAATCAGTAATCCTAGCTCATCTGCTAATTGTTCAGATCACTTCGCAACGACAAATGCCATTGTGCTGAAAGGCTCTAATGAAGCACACATTATGCATCCTATTCAAACCCACCTTACAAAAATGAACATACGATAATACGCTATGTTTTTCCATGGGAATCGGTTGTTATATTGCAAATAGAAGGGGTCATTAAAAATAGACCTCACCACCATTAATGAACCCAAACCCGAGACTGAATCAATCCTTGGTTTGATCGCTAGAACCTTTCCTCAGTTAGTTTTGCGAGAGAATTTCAAAACGAATTAGGTGAACACCTGCAAAATGAATACGAGGTACAAATTATGCAGAATTTTGGAATGACAAATTAATCCTTGGTTTAGTTGCTAGAACCTTTACTCGGGTTGATCTAGCGCGAAATTTCAAACGAATTGCGGGAACACCTGGAAAATGAATACAAGGTACAAATTATGCAGAATTTTGGAATGACACAAGGATCACAAGCATGATCTCGATTGAATATCAAAAGACGGGAGAGTGGACATATCAGTTACATACACTTGTTCACTGATCCATATTACCATACACCATAATGTGAGTGTAAACAATGCAGAGCATGTGAAGCAAGCATGCATTTGTAAAGGAATTACCATAGCATGTGTGTCAAAATGCAGAGTGTGTGGAGTAAACATGCATATTTATAGCAGGATGTTTGCTACACATTGATTCTATCTCTGTCTATACAGTGAGCATGATAATTTGGAGAGGCTAAATATGCATGCATAAACAATGTGTGCACATGGTAGTGTGTATGAAAAACAAATGGAGATGCACATGATTCATACATATGGTGGAGTCGGTGAATGTAATACGTACTGGAAATTCATCTGTTCATTCCCTTGAATCGTCTTTGTCAGCTTCCTTGAGACGTTCTTGAAACAAATCGAACTCATAGCTACATCTCTTACTAACCTGTATGTCAATAAAGATTCACCACATAATTTCACTTTTCAGGTAATGAGTTACAACATCACATTGTCAAGTTAAAACTCGATCTATGCAATGGATAGTCCATGTATAATATATATAGAGATAGAAACAAGCACTATACCCCTTCCCAACGAGCTCTACCATCGATGGATTCTCCCTACAAGAAACAATCAACTTCATTTTTACATAATGTC
This sequence comes from Azolla pinnata, assembly GCA_037176905.1. Lineage (NCBI taxonomy): Eukaryota > Viridiplantae > Streptophyta > Polypodiopsida > Salviniales > Salviniaceae > Azolla > Azolla pinnata. The sequence continues at coordinate 60,226 of JBBBWG010003003.1, forward strand.
ATCGCCTTGACAGAATCAAATGAAGTCAAACTGAATTTACATGGCTCCACCCCAGAACACTTTGGATCCAGTTCGGGTTTGGCTTAACTAGATCCAAATTGGTTTAGTAAACAGTTTTGAGTTTCTTTCCTTATGTTTGACCAGTTTGATTATATGTTTACTCACTTGATTTGAGCTTCAGTATTTTGCATTAACTCAGTTGGGCTAACTGGTTTGATGCCCAAACCAGTTTACAAATGCAAGCTTGAAATTTTTCAAATGGTTTATTTTTATCCTCAACTGATATGAGACAATCAAAACGTGCCAATACACAATGATGGACTTCAGTGTTACTTGGAGTGATAAATTGCTTTTGTTGAATGCTATCAATTTTACCTGAGCACCTAATGAAGGAAGAGATTTGTGAACAATCCATTGAGCATCCACAACTCCAACTTTCATGTATTCAGGCTGTTAAAAAAAAAGCAACGACAGAAAGAAACACAACCATTTTATGAAAAATGGCACATCACTTGCTGCATCACGATGTGACCACATCTGTAAAAAAATATAACTGAATTCATACGATGCATAAGTTTGATATTCTTTCTAGCCATAGAATTGCTGTGGGTCCAATTCAAAGTTCTATGATCATAAAACAATTTCCATCTTCTTAAATTTTTGATGCTGTGGAATTCGATCTGCTGATCCAATGGAAAAGATTGACTTATTAAACGCCATACCCTAACACATCTGCCGAGGACGAAATCGAGACCCCAACCATGAACCAAATCATTCTGGAAATTTCATAGCTAGATTTTGTTTAGAGTTATGAACACTGTTTTCCTCCAAAATAAAAAGAAACATGAGTAACTGTCCAACTATGCATAGAAACTTTCTGCACACAACTAATCAGAAAAAGAAGAAAAAGAAGAGCAAAATGCTCAAAGCAAAATTTTACTTGAATGAGATGCCAAACACACTTCCACGCAGTTTTAGAGAAGACAGGTGCCATGATCTCCACAAAACTGTGAAAAAATACCAACAATGTCAAAAGAAACTCACAAAAGTATGAGTACATTCCAGAAGATCCTATACATGGGATTGAACACTAATGAGAATGCACAATGTGGTATAGTAGCACTCACGAAATGATGGCGTTATATTGATTTAGAGGTTAACTTCCTTTTCAGCATGGTATGAATCTCATACCACAAAAGCTATTTGCTCAATATCAGGAGACTGCGGAGCTTGGCATTAACTGCATTAAACAAAAGAGTGAACATACCCAGTACATGGTGGTTTGTTTGGATCCTTGCATCGTCCTGAAGTCTCACTAGTCTTCCTGAAAGACACCATTCAATACTTTAGCAAGTTAGTTTTTCACACATTTCTTCAAGACTGTGTATCACGCAGAATAATTTTCTTTCATTAACTTTTCCCAATAGTCAGAGAACCAAAACAAAAGATGTATACAATATTGCAATGTATCAGAATTTGAACAACCTTCTTTTACCTATGAACTTCCAAGTTTGGGCGACGCATTGTCATCCTCCATGTTACTTTTCTGCTTGGATCCAGAGCTGGTTGTGAGATTTCTAGTTCGTGTTTTTTCACTATTGTTATATACCTGAAAAGAGGAGATGACTAACAATTAATTTCAAAGATTCTTGCGATGATGTTACCAGCAACATGTAAAAGCATTCAAGATTCGAAAGAAAAAGGGGTTGCTTTTCTTCTCCTCTAGCATTCAGATAATTTTGGAAACTCACAAATCTGCATCAAAGTTATCAAGTCCAAGGTCTTCATCCCATACAAAAATATACTCATATGGTGCTACAACATCAGGATGCAAGAAACGTTTCGCAAACCACCTGAAAATCTTGAGAACATCGAAGTCAGCACACAAATGATACAATATTGTTGTGTATTGCTCAATTATCAAAAGATAGAGAATGATGTGCCAACCACTTTGATTGCTTTCGTGCACTAATATGTATGACTTTTTGAGCCCACTCATATTGTTCCCATTCACTTTCACGGCCATCGTAGTGGAAGAGGACAATTGACCAGTTTTTTGAGAACTAAAACAACAAACAATAACAGATAAAGAATGATGATAACTATACTGAGCCCAAAAGGAATGAAACATCATGTAGGAGGTCCCGCTGACCTTTGAAATTGCTGCATTAATGATTTCCCTTTGTTCAAATCCGACAGTGAAGGTAACAAGATACTTTGCTTTGAATGGTAAATCCTGGAAAGACCATGTATTCAATTGCTACCCACCACTTACCTTATTATACTGAGATGAGATTAATCATGGTCTTTATTCAAATATATACACCAAATCAGTTTTACATATCTATTTGTGTTCACATGCACACACCATGTGAAGAAGTGGATTCAATAAGAAATCATTCAGGATCCTGTAAAGCAGAAGTGCAGATGATATGATACATGGGTTTGTTTATACATTTTCACACTGATACACAGACTGCAAAGTGAGGTCAGAAAAATCTGATTATTCTCTTGAAAATGTGTTCCATTATATCTCAAGCTGGAACGAATTGTCACAGTCCAATCAAAATGCGCCTCTTGCATGAATCAGAATATTTTATGAAAAAAACACATATTCATATGATAAGATCTCTAGACTAACAATTTTTGGACATTCTCCAAGGATTACTCGAAATCAGTCTATCTGTATGTTCACAAAATCTTTTCTCTAGTGTGCATTCCTCTTGCAAAGTGCCTATTTAATATCCACTAATAAAACTCTACAGTGCGACATGGAAGCTTTATGAAAGGCCAGAAATAATCTCTTTGAATGTCAACTTGATAGCTGCAGATGAATTTAAAGGACTTAAAGTACCTCCTCTGGCTTGCCCCACAACCTTCGCATGTATAAATCTGTCTCAGGAACTATTATCTTCGCAGGTAGAAGTTCTGCACCACGTGTATAGTTTTTATAGATAACCTGCAATAAAAGACTGCATTATGAGCAAAAGCAATCGATGGGATCATCCATTCCTTTCATCCCTGGCAATACCTTACTATAATATCAAAAATCTTTTTTGCACGTTCTGTTATGTGTTTTACAGAGAATCAATTCAGCTGAAGGAATAGAAATATTCAAAAAAATATAATTTGTTGAAAAAATGCAGTGCTCTCATATATTGTAATCGAAATATGTATGTGAATGTCTCCACATGTATATTGTACTATAACTAATAACATGATTTCAGAACAGTTCAGTTTTTCAGAAAGGATATCAGTAGGAACAGAGTACCAACCACAGGTGGAGGACATATTGAATGGTGCTGTTTGGGAGCTTCTATCTGCATTTGGATTGCACTCTTTCTGAGAAAACTAAACAAACCATGTTGCTGCATTTGCCGAACCACAGAAGGCAGAATCAAATCAGATTCTTGGTAAAGAAAGTAGGAGCCAATTATTTTTCAAAATTTCTGGACTTTTTATACTTAGAAAGAAGTGGCCTTAATGGATAAATTTTGTTATTTTAAGAAGTTTCCTTCATTTGTTTTTATGAAGGATTATTGAAGAGTTTGATTTTACTCTTGTGTAGGAAATTCCAATATAAACGCCAAGCAATAGCCCGAGAATGGTGGTCGCTAGAAATTTTATCATCTCATTGAGCTTCTTAGAGCAACCTCTGTCATTCGAGGCATAATATACTTGACAGTTACAATCTTCACCATCTCAGAAATTGTGGATGAAGAAAATATACTTCTACATCTATCTATATGCATGCGTGAGTTAGCATGTGTTTAGGTATGCATACATGCATGTATGTGCATGTACGTATTTGTAAACGTATGTGATGCATGTACATATGCATGCATACACAGAGAGACACACATATACGCACATGTACATACATTTACAGATCCATTTACAAATAGATACACATATGCATGCATAGACACATAAAAACACACGTGCACACAGACATGCATGCATAGACACATACATACACACGTACACACACATGCATGCATAGACAACGCGTACACACATCGGTATTTGTATGTGTGTATGTGTGTGCAAATACAGGTACATGGCATGCATGGATGTCAGTGTGCACACAAGACCCATGTAATGGATGCAAGCACATGCCAAAATATGGGTAGCATTTGCTTCTTTTGCAGTGCGACTTCCGATCACTGAGAACGCAAGTGGATGGAAGAGGAGACGGTACCTTGAGCCCAGAAAGCTCGGCATGCTTCATGTCCTTGCAGAGCGTGTCACCTGCATGAGGGTCAAACGCTCTTTCTTCTCCTGCAGAGAAAAGGAAGGAGGAGGAGGAGGAGGGGAAGCACAGAGCAGCATCAACAGATTCATGGTGAGCTGAGGGTAACTCGGGCATAACCGAAATGCACGAGCACAATCGCCCAACAGACTAGATACGTACGCATACGGACACACGGACGCTCGTGTGTACATACGTATGCGTACACGTCTATGCTTTCGTATACGAATACGTATGCGTCAGCTGTACGCCTACGTATCCAAATAGTATACACTTACATGAACAAAGACAAAGTGTATGTATACATTTGCAGCCCTTTCCATGTCCATGCGCCGCATCGGGCTCGTCTCTCGCAATATGTGTGCGTTTTCGGAGGCAAGGTTGTGTATACGAATACGACTGCGTATCAGCATTAGCTCAGCTCACGCGTGTATACAGGAAGCGTCGTAACCCATGCATACGAATACGGAGGCGTATAAGCATTAGGCCAGCTCGTACGTGCCTATAGGAAGCGTCGTACCTGTGTATACGAATACAACGGCGTATAAGCACTAGGTCAACTCATACGTGTGTACCTGAAGCATCGTATAGGCCTTAACCTGACATGAGAATGCCTCGGCGACAAACACATGCACACGCTCGCAACGTTGTTTGAGCCATGTTTCGATCATCGATATACACCACTGGCAGATTCTGAAGCCGCATACAAAAGAAAGATATAGCACGGAAAACTTCGGCTCCCGACAATATGCAACTATGTTACGATAAACGGAGCTTTATGTCACAATAAACTAAAGATATATTTATGTTTAACTGATTGGCTAGACCACTTGATTGTGTCAAATGCAGTTAGGGGTTCAAATTTTACATACACATTAGCCTGCATTCACCTGTACATGCGTACAATTGGAGTTGAATAGCATTCCACAAAGCAGTGGGACATGGTTGTGGTGCCAGATTTGCACGGCTGAATTCGAGTGGCAATCGGGAGGAGAAGAGCCGAAAATCGAGCGTACGCACTTGTCGGTGTTGTTCTTTGGTAGAATAAATTGCACACTTGGGACGGATCCCAAAATTATGTTGTGCATCGCCAATCGGTGAATTTCACAATCAGCATTCGAGATAAATCGGATCGATTGGGGTACTCTAGACCATTGGGGATATGTCGGCGCGAATCAGTTAGAACTACAAAGCGGCATCGCAAACATGTTGATTTTATCTGTGTGGGCGAGAAGATAAAACGAAATCTTACAAAATAATGCATATAAATCCTAAACCTTAAACCCTCAAAAAACCCTAAACCATGACTGCAACATTCTAATCACCTCCTAAAACTAGAAATTACAGATGAATGCCTGGGTTTATCTCTCCCTAAAAATTAACACCCAATCAGCTGATTAACACCAAAATAATCAGATTTCGAAATGATCAACTGCTGTTAATCGAATACATCGCGGGAATCGAGCAGTAAACATCGATAGGAAGCAGGAAGCGAAATCGCCAAGTGGCAACCGGAAGATTATGAATCAGTGAGCAAGAATTAGGAATCAAATTGATTAGCGATTAAAAAAAGAAAAGCTGGGCGTTAATTTGTGATTTCTAGTTTTTGAAATGTAATTTGTCATCTGATTTCAATCAAATTGATTTGGAGTTTTTTATGGGTAGTTTTTCAAAGAAGATTTTCAGAACCCGAAGAAAAAAAGATCCCCTGTTCTTCTGATCGATGGATATGGCGCTCTGCAGATCCTCTTCGTCTCCTCCTCTTCCCGCTCAGAGATTCCTCAGCGCCGCTGCTTCTCCGACCCCCCTGGCTCCCCAGCAGGCGCAGATCATCAGGGGTGATAACTCTGGTCCTTGGGTGCTCCTGCATCGATCCCGTTTGGCTGTTTTTTTTGTTTTTCTTTTCGATGAATTCAGGATTGTATCGTTTTGCTTCCCTTTTCTTTCGACAGCTCCCTGTTGCTTTCCCACGTCATTTTGTTTGTTGGGACCCCTCGTCTATTCTTGGAATGGTGATACATTTCTGCCGTTTTCTGTTATTTTGTGCGGTGTTATGCCATGCCCGTCCGGACTAGCAGTACGATTCTCCCAAACTTTATGCCATGTTGGATGCAGAAAGTCTCATGCTTCTTGTGTTTTCTTCCATTTGAGCTGTTTTTGTGCTGTAAATGGGCAAAGAGGTTGTATACTCCTCTCATTTGAGAGTCATTTGTTGTTCTTTCATGCCTCCGTCTATGCGGAATAGTGGTATGTATTTGTTAAAAGCATCTCTGACATATTTGTGGTGGTTAATCTAGTCTGCCCGATAATAAGGATCAAAGGAAAAAACGGGTGAGCTTGCTTTTACTGCCAGGTTCGAGTTATGGATCCATGCCTTCACTTGCTCCCCAAGAAAGCTCTGCCAATAGTGCCTTGCAACAATCTGCAGATAGGAATGCTCTTTTGCAGCTCATTAAATCGTGCGGAAAAGAGAGGAACCTTTCCAAGGCAATGAAACTGCATTCCGATGTAAAAGATCTCATCCGGACGGATCTGTGTGTTGGTACTGCCATGATTACCATGTTCTCTAAATGTGGTGCACTGGGACAAGCTAAAGCTATGTTCGAAAAAATGCAAGATCGGAATGTTGTCTCTTGGAATGCGATGATTTCATGCTATATCCAATATGGTCTTCACGACAGAGCTATGCAATGCTTTGTTCAGATGCAAGACGAGGGTATCTCACCTAATGTTGTCACGTTCGTTTGTATTTTGAAAGCTTGTGGAAGCATAAAATCGATCGCTTTGGGAGAAGAGATGCATGCTGAGATGGAGAAGGCTGGTTTCCTATCCAAGAAGAATGTCGTACTTTGCACTGCTCTCCTGAGCATGTATGCGAAATGTGGAGCCCTTGGAAAAGCTCGGGCAGTATTTGAAGAGATGCCGGAGAGGAATGTTGTATCCTGGAGTGCACTTATTGAAGGGTATGTTCAATCTGGGCAGGCTGGTGAAGCTTTGAGCTGCTTCAAGAAGATGCGGGATGAGGATATCTTGCCAGACCCCGTCACATATATTTCTGTTCTGAAAGCTTCTGGAAGCATAGGATCGCTGGAGATGGGAGAAGAGATACATGAAGAAGTGAAGAAGAGAGGTTTTCTAGGAAAGCACATTTTGTTAAGCACTACGTTGGTGGATATGTATGCTAAGTGTGGAATGATGGAGCGAGCGCATAAAATATTGCTCGAGGACATCCCAAGGCGGGATGTTGTGTCATGGAATGCACTGATAACTGGGTATGTCCAACATGGATTTGGAGCTGAAGCGTTGCAATGTTTTAGAAAAATGCAAGGTGAAGGTGTCTGTCCCGATTCGGTGACTTTTATTTGCATCCTTGAAGCTTGTGGAAGCATGGGGATCCTTGAGATAGGAGAAGAGATACATGGGGTGATCAAGGAAAATGGTTTATTGGATAAGGACATTGTGGTGGGCACTGCTTTGGTAGACATGTATTCCAAGTGCGGTGCTTTAGAGAAAGCACATCAAGTATTAAGAGGGCTTCCAAAACGTACTGTTGTCTCTTGGAATACATTGATTGTAGGATATATGCAGCATGGGCTTGGTGTTGAGGCTTTGAAATGCTTTAAAGCTATGCACATTGATGGCATCTCACCAGACACGTTAACTTTCTCTTTTGTTTTCAAAACTTGTGGAAGCATTGGATTTCTCAATATTGGAGAGGAAATATGTGCGACTATAAAGAAAGAGGGTTTATTAGGCAAAGATGTTGCATTGGGCACTGCATCTGTGGAGATGTTTTCCAAGTGTGGCATGATGCAAAAGGCGTTGGAAGTATTTAAGGAGATTCCTCACGACGATGTGGCGTCATGGAATTCATTGATTAGAGGATATGCTCAGCTAGGTCTAACCAAAAATGCATTCCATTTATTTGAAGAAATGAGAATAAGAGGTTCTATGCCAAATTCTGTTACTTTCCATACTCTAATGGCTGCATGTAGTCATGCAGGTCTGGTAAAGGAGGGGGAAGTGATTTTTGAGGATATGATTAATTTGTTTTCTCTTTATCCTTCTTTAGATCACTATACTTGCTTGGTTGATCTATTTGGTCGAGCTGGGCTCTGTGCGAAAGTTCGGGCAATTCTTGGTAAAGTGCCCAACACTGATTATCCTCCACTCCTCTCATCTCTCTTGGGTTCTTGTTGCAAATGGATGGATGTAGACCTTGGAAAGTGGGCATTTCAGAAGTTAATCCATGTGGAAAAAAAGTGTGCCGCTGCTTATATTTGCATGAGGAATCTATATGATGCTCTAGGATTGCATGAAGAAGCTGTTAAAATTGAAACTCAAAGGCTCGAAAATGAAGCATGTAAGGTGCTCGGATGTTGGTGGATGGATCCTTTGAACGAGAACTCATATATTGTTGATGATGTAACTCATGTTGCAAGTAGGGAAACATATTTATGCAACAATTGAGAGTATGGATACCTAACACCATAATCTCTTCAATTGCCTTTCCATTTAAGGACACATGTAATGGAGAAACTAACTTCTACTATTCTTAAAAGGCCAAAACACTTGGATATAGAGATAATATGGCCTGAAAGACATTAAAAGCTATCAGGGATGTGTCAGAAAATTCAGGTTGAAGCTCAGGTTCTTCATTGGTCGATAAAATTGCAAGTATTTCTATGCATGATGTTCAGGGAATGGGAAGAAAAATTACTAAGTACACTATCCTCACAACGAGAAGGAAATGATTTTTCAACAACAGGGAATGTGCAAGCAATGGAAATTACGTATTTAAAAGAGGAGTTGCATGCTATGAATTGGATAACAGTTTAAAATGGCAAGAGAAACTAAAATGCTAGTACCACTATTTGAGAAGGAGAGACTGATTAAAGCAAATATTTGAAACGAAATTCAAGCAAGGGAAGATGCGTTGATGATGAAGTGGAAAGATGGCTTGTTGAACTCGCTTGTACACTCGAATGAATAGACTTGAAATTTGGCTCCGATTCTATACATGGATAATCAAGATATTATCTCTTTGGCTGTAAAACCTGGTTCATCATTCAAATTAAAACAGAGCGAAGTCCTGATACCAATCATTTGACAATGCATTTATCAAGAATAAGAACAGACTTCCCCTTTGTAAAGTTCAAGAGTATATTTGATGTTGTAAAGAACAGTCCTTTTAGAAAGATCTATTTCGATCATTATGCAGTCAGCTGGGTTTCCAGCTAATTTCTTGCAATCCTTGTAACATATAAGTTCAGTTTATACAAACCGAGTCAATAACTTTTTCATTGAATATTTTTAAGTCCATTGTGAGGGAGTGTAAAAATGGTAATGAGTATACATACTATTGTTTGATTTTATGCTCAAATCATTTGTGCTCCCGCACCCTATTTGCAGTAAAAGTATTGATGTTAACCTGAAATAATATAAGATTTTGTACCCTAATTTCTAAGAGCACTATATTTTCTGTGACAATTCTATGTATGGCTCTGTTGTGTGACAGTTTCTTTCCTTCCATATTTGATCAGTCTTTGCTTTTTTTGCTTCCTGCATTCACATTCAGAATAAAAGTTATTGTCTTTTTTCTTTATTGTCAAAGCTATCATGTCTTAGTTACTTGAACAACCCGAGGCCATGATCCCTGAAAGCCACTTGAACAGCTTGAAGGCCTTATCTTGCACCTCCATCTTGTATACCTTGACGAGTACTAAAACTAAGGTGGATCACTGGCAACTGAAGACTTCACCTTTTCTTATGTACTTTTTGAAACAGTAGGTGGATTAACTTTGATGGATCTGATGTTTAAGAGCAGTCCTTGATTAAACAAGCGATTAAGAACTCATAAGGGACCAAGTTATCGGTGATTGATGACCAGTACTTGTCTCTCCAACAATAGGGATAGGACTTGCCAGCATTAGGAATCTATCTGACCTAAGGGGTTGTCTTCTTTCCCCAAAAGCAGCACTGTTTTCCATTGTGGCTTTCCATACTTAAATATCGATGATCTGATTCTGAGAGCAAATGGGGAGGCACTCTTGTTAGTACTCATAAAAAGGGACCTTTTTTCTTTTCTTATTTTATTTGTAATGATGCATAGCCAACTTTGTTTTTCTTTCTTGCTTTAAGAGCAACTGACAGAATATGCTATTAACTTTCCTAATAATTAATTGACCTTGTTCTAAGTGAAATTGCAGTCCCGTTTGTTGTAAAAACTGCATATCAATCAAGATTACTGTACAGTAGGTCACATCTTCCATGGTAGATTTTGTTACTCATCAAAAGGTGATAATTATCTCATTCCTTGGTACCATCAATTTTGTCTAAATGAAATTGGGCTTTTGGTCTTTGCTTTTCTCTTTAGCTTTTGAAGGTCTTCCCACAAATGTGTGATCTGATTAATGAAGTGAAAATCGCTCAAAATATCTAGCAACTGCATTTTCCTAAAGAATGTAAAGGAGATTGTAGAGTTTTGTGTCATTAGGTATATATACCATGGGATCAATAGTTAATCTAATCCACTTACAAATCCTAGCCAGGAATCGTGCTTTGGGAATTCTGACTCTTCAGATTTAAGCAGAATTTTTAGAAACAGAAACAGTAACAATAAATGTTTTGTTTCATTTAGTGAAGCAGAATGATTAGGGCGAGGAATATACTTTGGGCTGTCCTTTTATCATGTACATCAGATGCTCCAATGCTAACAATTTCACAAACCAGTGAAAAAGAGATTGGAACAAGTAATTAGTAGTAAATAATATTGACCTACTCATATTGGACAGAATATACTCCCTCTTAACATAAGGGTTTCCACAAGAAGCTACTCATGCTTGTTAGGGTTAGAAACAAGGAAAATGAGAGAGAGATCCTTCGGGAGGATAGTGCAAGGCTTTCCTGTCTGTTCGAATGTACAAATGGGCTCTTCTCACCCCGGCCAGAGACAGCAATTTGTTTTGAACCTTCAAATGAAATAGAACTAGAACTTAGCGAGGTTTAACTCAAAAGAGAGAACAAATAGAACATTCATGTTTTCTTGCTAATCATGTTTTCCAACAATATGCTCCGCCAGATTAAGTTCACTGTAGAAGGGATATTTCAGATCATTAAGGATCAGCTTATACCGAGCATGTCATAGTTCAATCTACACACATTCCAATTTATGTATCTATATATGGTTCTTTTATCCTCCTAGTCTTTATGATCGATGAGAATGTTGTATCATTGGTTCCTATGTCATCATGGTTCCTTGTTTAAGTGATTTGACATTCGCTGCATCTTGTTTCTATTTTTTTCAGAAATATATTCTTTCTATTCATATCAAACGTGCATAATTATTTATCTATGGCAATTACATGTCGACTATGATCATGCTACCCGTCCTTTTCAACACATTAAATGTGTAGCATTATGATTGCTTATAAAGCAAATGAAGTGTGGATACTATTTTGGTGCTATATTTTTATAGCAACAACAAAATTATATCCTAAGAAAATGAGCATGACATCCATGTGTATAGGCAGGTATGTATAGGTATGAAGTCAAGGTATGTGTGTATGTATGTATGTATGTCCACACACATGCATATATAAATGTGATACACACATGTTCGCATTAAAGTTTGACCTTTGCTTTTTGAAAATCAGATTGCATTATGGAAAACTTACAATCATAATCAACCCAGCCAATCCTCTGGTTTTCAAGGTCATAAACAATTATCTTATCCTTCAGTACAATATCTGCACACAACAACAAGACCGATTTTGATTAATAATTAATATGGACTGGAATGACTATATGAAAGGGTCGATAAAGCATGACTGCATGAAATCAAATGAAAGATATATTAAGGAGGCAAAGACCGATAGAATTTGTACTGTCCACAAAGAGGCCAAATGTTTACTGAGAGATTATTCATTCACCTCCAAGTATTGTCAATGCTGAATTGCTATCAGCTGCAGTACTATGCCACCCAATGCACCATGCCTCAGCATTTCCCTGCAATAGTTTCCGTAACTGAGATAAACACTAATTCTAGCATACGAAAAAAGTGACATTTCTGGAAATTGTGTGAAATGATATTATCAGATAAAATATCTCAAAAACTTTCAAATTTTTTATGAAATGATATTATTTGTGCCATAGACTTACTGCTTTCCGGATGAGATAATGGCTGCCCTTAAGTTTCATATCTGCTCCCTCAAAATGGAGAGTTATTCTAGGAAAGTCATCATCAACGCTGTCCAAAAAGAGGATGAGGGGGAAGGAGGCATTCTTTTAATAGTCCATACTTTTTTTTTGTTTCTGAAGACTGAGATTATTATTTTACATTCACGTGCTTCTTGTCATTTAAAAAACTTGTAGCTCTTTTGTGTTCATGCTTGTTTTCCATGTTACACATGCTTTTCTTGTATTATAACTTTTGTAATGTTCTATTTAGGGTTTAGGGTAAAAAATAACGGCATATTCCTTTCAATATTTTTACTCTAGAATAGTGAAGATGTAGGCCCACATTTATATGGGAAATGTGATTACATTGTGATTTGTGTGCTAACTATACTGTCAACAGAATCTGCTCAATGAGGAAATTATTTGAAATTTCTGAGTATATGTAAGAGGAAGAAAATACTTTACCATGTTTCTAGAAGTTAGCTTACATTGTATACTTCTATCTCTATGAATGATGTTAACAGATTATGATAGTGAGGAAAATATATGTATCCACTTCATAAGTGATCAGAAAATTTGCTTTCTTACCTCCCAGAATAAAGGAAGCAAGTATCTCCTTGTTGAGAGACCTGATCAGCTTTAGAAGGTGCACCTTCGATTATCTATCATACAAAACGGAGCATTCAAAAAAATCGTGATAAAAGAATATTTATTACTTTCAATAAAAAATTTAGATCAAAATACATACAATTGCATAGTCTAGCAAGCATAAAAAAGAAATCGCGAGAAAGAAAAAATGCATTTCAAAATTATCCTTAATCTACAACCATTTATTAGATTGTAACACATACAGCGGTTACAAATGCTGTATATAGTGGTTCCGTAAGGTATGCAAGTGATGTTCCACTGTCAAAAATCGTTCCATGTACATTTGCAGTAGCAAAGGCTGACGAGTCTAACATCAATTCCACACTACTTACAGATACGCCTTTCAAGTTTACGTTGTAATGTGTCCTGTAATATTAAGAACATCAAAGCAATATCACTTGATTAAGATCATGAACTTGGTAATCGAGAAAACTCAAAAAGTGGCTAGTTTTGATAAGATGGTTTATTTCAACTCACTGTGAAGAGATCATAGGAGTAAATACTAACTGCGGATCTATAACATTGCCCAATACAAGAACACCACCACCTTCCTCAGATCCTTTTAGGCAATGTGCAAATACTCCAGGTGTCAGTCCTTGCATATAGAGTTGAGAAATAATGGATAGCTTACTATGACCAAAACCCATTATTCCATCAACCACACTCTGCCCTGTTAACAAGTTACCAGATTGACTGAATCCACAACTGGAAGAAGCATTGGATTCCAGAACAAAACAAAAGGAGAAAAGAAAATTAGAACTAGATTTTACTACAAAAATGTAAAATATACATATGTACCATATATGATGAACCAGTATATATGAATACAAGTTCCCAAGTGTGGAGAACTTTCAACATCCAGTACTCGGCCCCAAAAATTAGATTATTGCATGAAGGAGAGAAGGCCTTTACCCAAATACTATTCTTGAATCTGCATTGGCCATTGATCTATTTGGTTGAAGTGTTTTATATATAAAGGTATCTTCAACTAGGTACCCGGTTGTGCTGCTTTTATCTCCATACTGAAAACTATAGCCACAATATTTCTCATCATAACACTTGGTATTCACAATTCTCGTTCCGCTAGCACATATTGGATCTTCACATGACATCATGGAGCTGTTTTGAGACAGATGGGGATCATAAGACTCAATAGTCATCTGTAACAAGAAGAGAACCTTGAATTATTTAGCTACAACAGGGACCACAGAATTATAAAATCTGTTGTTTCTCGACAGTTTTCATACCCCAAAATTATTTGATATTGCACATGCAGTACAGGGATTGCAATTTAGCCACAATAAATCGCTACCAGTGTCCACTTGCACATGGTAATCCTTTGATGGGGTTCCAATGCTTATTCGTGTATAGTAAATCCTGCTTAAAACCAAAAAAAGCCATTTTCAATAAATAATACGTCATTTGAAGCATGTAAAACTCGTCGCATCAATGGAGCATACAACCCAAATTAATGGAACATTTAATATGTACATCCCACGAATGAGAATCATTGTGAATTAATCAATCAATACGAGTACATTTGCTAGTACATACAAATAAATTATCTTACTCCTGTTGCTCCATCAAAGATGCTTGCTATGGAAATTAATGGCACATACTAGTAACTTTATTGGTAGAATTTTTTGTTTCTACATCCTATGTTTATTTATGGAGGATCTAAGGAATGCATACTCAATAGCATACAGACAACATAAACATGTGACTAGCTGTAGGGATTATAATTTTAACAGACAAGCCGCTAGAGGATTTGTATAAATAGCATACCATGTACACTGAGGCATTTACAGATTAATAAGTAGATGAGTGGAGAGATTTAATTTATGCGGCATACATGATGAGACATTCAAGTTATCAAAGATGAAGCAGTAACTAACTGAACTGATAGGTTCTTTACAATGGCAATGGGCACCAGTTTCCATAGATCATTTAAGTAGTTGACGTATTAGTTCTCACTAATAACTCCACTTTAAGAGACTTTAAGAGATCTGTTGTAGTGGAGATCATCCTAGCATAGCTTCATCCAAAACACTTTTATCATATTCCAGATAGAAATCAGGTACCCATAGATTTTGAGAATTAGACCCCAGTAAACATTGATTATTACCTCACTACTATTCTAGTGCTTCATCCAATTGAAAAAAAAAACTGTAAACACAATGACTATTATTATGACTGATAACCACCTGAATTGATCTATTATGCATATGGAACACATATTCATATCATTCATCATCTCAATAGAGAAACCAATAATACAACTTATATGATTGAAGTTACTAGAGATAATGTTTGATCATCACAATTAATAGATCTGCTCGCATATATGGCATATGAATATGTGATGAGCAGCCATATATACATGCCATTCAGGTTGTTAAAAAAAGTTAAAATTTATAACTTGCTGAAGCCATGGAAACAATCATGCATGTTATAAATACATGCATTTGTCAGACATTACTTCAGAATTTCACCAGAACCTGGTGGATGCACACGTGATGGATGGATGGTACATGCATAATTTATATATAAGAGAGAGAGACAGATGTCTTTGAGAATATCAATAATGGACTAACCCTGCTAAATAGGGACTGTAATTTCCACCGAGCGAAAATTCAACAGCATGCGTGAGGACCCGTCCGTGTCTCGCCTTGTCATGTGCCTTAAAGAGCTCTATATGCTCTTCTGTTATCCCTTTAATATGGCTCTTCTTAGAAGAAGCTATGATGTCTGTATATGCATGCTGGAGTTTGATGATCCCAACTTGTCCTTTGGCATAACACAGAAGTTTGATATAGCCAAATATGATGTAGAATGTGATGATAAGAAGTAGAAAAAACTTTGTTCGGGAGTGTAAAATGAGCATAGATTTCATCACTCTGAATGGTTAGATGTATAATACTGCGACTTATTGCTCCCCGCTTCAAGTTTGAAGTAAGTCACATTAGAACAAAGACCCAAATTGTGTAAAAAGGACCACAAACTGAGCTATATTGGTTTATAAGCAAGACCCAAGCTGTCTATGACAATGGCCACAAACTGAAATTTGATGTAAATACTGGTTTATAAGCAACACCTGATCAGCATGAGTAATGTCTCAAATAGAAGTAATTCTGGTTTATTGCAAGACCTAATTTGTGAAAGAAAACTCAAATTGTGAAAACAAGGTCTCAAATTGGAAAAAAAAAAGCCAATTTATATGAGCCAAACTGATAGAAAAGGTTCCTAACATGTTTAATTAATAATTTATTTTCGAGTGATACCAATAAATGCGAAATAATCAAGTTGTGTATAAAACAGCATTAACATTGAAGAAAATAGTGAATTATATACGAGACCTGTCTCACGTAAAAGGTCACAATGTCCTGACCAAAATGACCTTGAGATTCAAGCAATACTAATTCATAAACATATCCAGATTTCTGCACAAAGAAGGCAGGCTTTAGTATTGACGACAATGATACTGATAAACAAGGTAAACATTATATATAAGATGAGTTATAAATAATTATATATATAGACATATATAATTTGCTTGTTTACTTAAATTGTGTCAAATACCAAAAAACATCCTAAATGTATTTTACGCTGATAGTCAAGAACATCAGTTCCAAGAGTGAGCAGATAACTTTGTGCATGAATTATAAGATGTTTTCTAAAGAGAGGCTTGAAATACTCATACCAAAACAGAGCCTAAACACATACTGACAGAGAGAGAGAGAGAGAGAGAGAGAGAGAGAGAGATTAGACCTTTTTTATGTGGTCAACAAAAGGAGAGGAAAGAGAAGAGCACAAGTTGTTCTTTGACCAGGCATCCAGGTCAAGAGGAGAGAACATGTCAAATAAAAAAGGATAGAGAATTAATGAGCTAAAAATTATCTATAGGAATAGATGGGTTTTAAAAAAATTAAGATGTGAGAAGTTTGACTGAGTATTCTTACATACAAATTTGTATGTGTGTATTATTTATACATCGGATGTATGTACATATAAATTTGAAACTAGGGAATATAGACATGTGTATATGTGTGTGAATCTATCGAAATACAGAATCTAATTTAAGTTGGAAAAACAGAGGAGAATATATGCATATGTCTGTATGAGTGTAGAAAAAGCATTGTATGCTTGAAACATTGCACATGTGTGTGCATTTTGGCATTTCAAAAAAAGATTTGGATGTTGTTGACCCGATAAACAATTTCACGCGGAAAACAAGGAGCAACAGGGAGAATTTCAAGTCAAGCAGAGAAGAAGGAGAAGAAGAAGGAGAAGAAGAAGAAGAGATAATGAAGAGATAATGAAGAGGAAAGGAAGAAATACCTGATGATCGTCAATCATGGGTTCGATTCCAAACATCTCACAAAACCAGAAGCGTGAAACTGAAATGGGTCGAGCAGAAATCGATGAAATTTTGAAGGGGAGCATCAGAGTTGCTTGGAACCAAAGCCCAACAACAAAAAGAAGAAGAAAAAAGAGAAATAAACAAATTGAAAGGAGCTTAGCCTTTTGGAAAAGCTGAAAAATGGCCAAATAAATTTTAGAAGAAACAGCCAAAAAAAAAAAAAATCTACACTATGAACTCAATTTTGTGTGTTTCATTCAAAAAAAAATTCAATTTTTCTCTTACTATGACAATGAGTGAAGAAGGCTGATATTTTCTTACTTAAATTAATCTTGTGTTTTTTTTTTGTTGAATTGGTCTTCAAGGTCTTCAAGTTGGTCAAAAGTGTCTCAAGACCTAAAACTTGGATCGAGTTCTTCGTTGTGGGGTATCAATATTGATAAGATATTAATACAAATCCTGCAAAAATCATCCGATGGGCCTTTGTGGAGGGACCAAACAAAAATCGGATCATCCTCTCTGTTGCTAGCACTAAACCAGATTGACAATGAGAATCAGGTGCCAATCCATGTTGTTCCGACAACAGTACTCTGGGTCATTGCAAAATAACAGTAATAATGCAAAGTTGAAGCAAAAATTGTTTACGGAATCAAGGGGCAACAAACTTTGGGGCTTGAGTAAAGAATTGGCAAAAACACATAAATATTCTACCTATTCGGACAAGCTTGGCATCATATGGATCCATTTTGGGGTCAAGATTGGGCTCTTTGTTCATCAACAAGCTGAATCAATACAAAAATCAGCAAAGACAATAGTGTTCATTTTCACTAGGAATGGTAGTTAGATCATAATGGGGCGCAACCAGGTTATCTCGAGTGATACAGAATAAACTTCCATTCAACTGTCTTACATATTGGATCGGTGTCTAGCAATCGTAGCACTACGTTACAGTTCATTGTTGTAGATCAAGTCGTGGCATCGGCTGATGAGTATCATTAGTAAAGCTTGGCTACCTTTTAAATGCCTAGAGGAAGGAAGAATATATAGAATGTTGGCTAGATCTGGAAGAGAGGACTTGGCTTAGATTAATTAAACAAGGTTGCGTTACAACACCGTCACGAAACAAAAGTTGATATTCTGAGCTGACGCGGAAGAGCTGCCTTTTGCTTTCGAAAAGAAGGCACTAATAAGGTTCGATTACGGTGGAAAATTCCAAAACTAGGCCCATGTTTCTTCAATACTCCATGATCAAGGATCCATCCGTGATCCTTCCGATCTCGGTTCCGGATTCGTGTTTGCAACCATCGCATATCGGATGCTCATCTGGGAAATGTCAGCTACTTGGTCGGTTGCCTGCAAATAAAATTATATTTGTACTCACATGATATCATCTAACTTCAAAGACTGTTCTAAATATGAAGCCACTACTTGACTTTAACATGTTCTCCGCAAGTAGCAACGTTGTTCAGTGAAGTGAAGCTTGGCTCGGACAAGTCAGATGCCTAGGGGCTTTGAATTTCAAGCTCGAAAGCGGCCAATGTTGTCACATACGTAGCATATTGTACGCGTATAGTATGTATGACATGTAATCTAAATGTGTTTAATAAAAATTGTCTAAATACTTAGAACACATAATTGTATTATATAGATGTCGAATACGTTAAATATGTCAAATAATTACACAAATTTACAATCGATTTACTCTACATGTCGCTACAAAATCTCATACATTCCATTTTCTGGCATTAGTAAAGTTTCAGGATCTTAGATTGTAGAAAATCAGATTTAAGACTCAAGCGTAGAGAATGACTAATATTTTTCACATTCAAGACGAAATAGTTCATAATCAAGACAAAATAGTAGCCCTAGTATAAATCTTTTTGATGTTGATAAAAAATCTAAGAAAAACCGACCATTCCAAAACGTTAACTATGCGTCGAATACGTCTGAGCGCTCTAAAACGTATCTCATTGAGAAAATGTGCGTTTTTTGGTTTTTTTTTTATGAGACAGAAAGTGGCAGGTGAAAAACGCTCTTCCAGGTCTCGAGCTTCCAGATTGGGTGGGGGGGGGAAACCATCGCAAAGATCCGGGCCTCCGGATGTGTGCATAAAAAACTACTGTTTCAGGAAAGTAACAAGGGGGGCGGAAAAAGCAGAACGCGAAAATCATCAGTCGGAAAGAGTAGAATGCGAAAGTCGCAGATCGGAAAAAGCAGAATGTGAAAATCGCAGGCTAGAAAAAGCAGAATGCGAAAACCGCCGGCCGGAAAAGCCGAAGGCGAAAACCGCCGGACGGAAAGAGCAGAAGGCGAAAACTGCCGGCCGGCCGGAAAAAGCAGAATGCGACAGTCGCAAGCTAGAAAAAGCAGAACACGAAAACCGCCGGCCGGAAAAAAGCAGAATGCGAAAGTCGTAGGCCGGAAAAAGCAGAACGTGCCGCTAGAAGAAGCAGAACGCGAAAACCGCCGGCAGCCTGAAAAAGCAGAACGCGAAAACTGCCGGCAGCCAGAAAAAGCAGAACGCGAAAACCGCCGGCAGCCAGAAAAAGCAGAAGGCGAAAACCGCCGGCTGGAAAAAGCAGAAGGCGAAAACTGGCCACCGGAAAAAGCAGAAGGCGAAAACCGCCCTCCGGTAAAAGCAGAAGGCGAAAACCGCCCTCCGGTAAAAGCAGAAGGCGAAAACCGCCGGGTGGAAAAAGCAGAAGCGAAAACCACCCATTGGAAAAAGCAGAAGGCGCAAACCACTGGCAGGAAAAAGCAAAACGCGCTGATCAAAACTGCATCCTCAAAATTATATCCCGAAAACCGCCCGTTGGAAAAAGCAGAAGGCGGGAACCGCCCGCCGGGAAATAGCAGAACGCGAGAACCGCCCGCAGGGAAAAAGCAGAACGCGAAAACCGCCGGCCGGAAAAAGCGGAGGCGAAAACCGCCCCCGGAAAAAGCAGGACGCGAAAACCGCCCCCGAAAAAAGCGGAACGCAGAACGCAGAACGCAGGAAAGCAAAAGGCGCGCGGAAAGGGGAGCACGCGAAAGGCGATTTCCATTTTGTATGGCCGTCGTTCCTGGATCGCGCGTGGATGGATAGCTTTCGTCTTCTTCCTCGCATCATCGTCGATCCATGGCCTCCTGATCCGAGCTCGCAGCACGCAGAAACGGCGTCTCCGTCGACATAGCCAATGGCGGAAGTGGCCGTTTCCCTGGTGAGCTCGAACCTCTCCCTCCCTTTCGCTGCTCCGCCTTCCCTCGCTCTTTGTCTGCCTCTGGAACGGCCTGCGCTGCTTCCCCCGAGCGCGTTTTTGTTGCTTGCGCTCTTCTTTTGTCTTTGCTTCCTCCTTGACGTTCTCTTTCTCTCCGTTGCTTGCGTGCTCTGCGATCCAGCAGATCTCATCTGCGAGCTGCGTCGAGTCTGTGGCTCATACTGCTCACGATGACCAGAAAGCCAGGCAAACGATTGCGCTGAAGCAGAAAACACGCTCAGAGTTCGACCTTTCGTTGCAACTCGATACCGGATTTCTCGTCTCCGACAGCGAGCCATTCAGGTTAAAACGAAATCTCGTTCACTTTATTTTTCTCGCTTTCTCGCCTGATTTCCGTGAGTGATGGTGTAGATTGCATCTGAAATGTATGTGAAACAAGAGACAGAGTATGCAGTATCAGTCACCAAACAAAACAAAACAGAAACTTACAAGAAATTGTAAGCTTCTTACGGGAAACCTGTTCTTTTGCCTGATAAAGGAGTCAATGGAAGGAATAATTGTTGATTTTTGTTCCGAATTGAGTTTCACGAAGCATGTACGTTTGTCTGATGATGTTGATTATATATCTAGAATGGAGGAGATTCTTGTCTAATCAAGCCTTAAGCAGAATATAACTATATCTGGTAATGTAGGCTATATTTATGACGTAGCAATCACAAAAAATATCTTTCCCCTCATCTAGCAATAGAAAATGTAGATTATTTCTAAATAAAGGAACTTTTCTGCCTAATCCAGGAAGCCATAAGGTACGGTATAACTAGAAAAAGGCAGGCTTTTGCCGACTCTAGCAAAAAAACAATGTAGATCATATCTGAAATTGGAGGTCTTCAACGATTCAAGCAGAATGTACCTAGATTTATGTGGCTTCTTCCTGGACGTTTTCTGCCTTATCAAGCAAATCCAGATAAGTTACATTATGCGTTGAAATAGAGAGAGTTTTGTCCAATTCAGCCGTCAAATAGAGTTACATTATATCTTAAAAAGAAAGCGTTTTTGCCTAATCCAGAGATGATGGAACTTTAACCTATCTAGCATAATATTTTCACTTCTCTAAGAGATCTTTTCCTAAGTTTCCCTATGAATGACCATTGAGCATGTATGTACGAGGTAATGTACACAAAGGAATCCATTCTACCTATTTTCCAGAGTATGTATAAATGTTTTCTCTTATACAAAAGAGATAGAACTCCTAAATGAAAGGTGTATTGTCTTATCAAGCATTATGTCCGGTATTTATCTCTGTATAATGTGGAAATTTATCTGAAATATGGCTTCTCAAGAAAGTCTTTGCCAGCCTATAGTAAAATGGGATGCATTTGGGGTATTGAATAAGGGACTGTAATAAGGAATGCATTTATCAAGTCAAAGAGTATTGAAGGATGAATCAGAATAAGGGACTGGAATAAGAACATGCAAACCTTGAACTTGGCTTTTGTGTGCAATTCTGGTTGAAAGATGACCTGTCAACTCAGGTATAAACATTATCCATTTCTTTTTGTTCCAATCATGCAGAGGTATAAAACTTTTTCCAAATGAGAGTCTATTAGGTGCAAAACCCAGCATAGAGCAGTATGCAGAAGAACACGACTGTTCTGCTTCAAGAAAACACCATTTTTACCATCTTCTAACAAGATGCATTAATGAAAAAGATCTAAAATCAGGAAAGAAGGTCTACTCCAACATCATGAAGAGTGGATTAGAATCAGATTCATTCTTAGGATGCCATTTAATCCGAATGTTCACGGTTTTTGAGGATCTTGGAAAAGCAAATGATGTGTTCTATAAGATACTGGAACCAAGCATCTTTGTATGGGGTGCCATTCTGATGGCGAATGTGAATCTTGGAAACAGTAAACATGCTGTGGAATTATACTTCAATCTGCGAAAAACAGCTTTGGAACCTGACGGCCATGTTTATGTTGCTGCCCTTCAAGCGTGTGCATCCTTGCCTTCCTTAGTTCAAGCCATGGAAGTGCATGATCATATTATTGAGTCTGGCCTAGAATGTAATGTGTATGTGGGAAATGCGCTCATTGTCATGTATTCTAAATGTGGTAAAATGGAAGATGCACAATTCGTATTTAATAGACTGTCAAAACAAGATGCAGTGAGTTGGAACTCTTTGATTACTGCGTATGGTCAGTTTGGACATATCTGCAAAGTTCTCGAGCTCTTCACTGGAATGTTGAAGGAAGGTTTCTGGCCGACTTATGTTTCACTTACATGCTGTCTAAATGCTTGTTCAAGCATTATGGAAATAGAGCAGGGAAGAGAAATGCATTTTTTCTTTGTTAGGCATGGTTTTGATGGTGAGATAGAGGTAGGCATTACTCTCATTGAGATGTATGCAAAATGCAGGAGTCTTGTCGATGCCAAAATGGTTTTTGACAGCCTAGATTATGACTTGAGAGCCTGTGAATCAATGACTAAGGTATATTTTCAACACGAGCGTGATCATGAGGTAATTAAAATTTTCCAGAGTATGAGGCAGAAGGGTGTATTTCCTAACGTGAAGACATTCATCTGTATCCTTAGAGCTTGTGCATCAATATCTGACTTGGAACGGGGATGGCAGGTTCATTCCGAGATAGTAGAATGTGGTTTTGAGTATGACGTGTTTGTGGGGAACACATTAGTTGACTTGTATGGAAAATGTGGAAGCGTTTGTGATGCTAAAGTAGTGTTTGAAAGATTACAAAAGCGTGATGTGGTGTCATGGAGTGCCCTAATATCAGGTTTTGCACTGCATGAACATCGGATAGAGGCCATAGCAATTTTGCGTAAGATGCATGAGGAAGGGCTAAAACCTAATGAGATCACATTCGCCTGTGTCTTGAAAGCATGCTGTGTTGTAGCTTGCTTGGAAGATGGCAGATGGATTCATAGTCTCATTATAGATAGCGGCCTTGGCAATGATGTGTTTATAGGAAGTGGCCTGATTGATATGTATGCCAAATGCGGTAATCTCGAGGATGCACGTGTGGTTATGGAATCATTGCCTGAGCAAGATTCAGTGACATGGAATGCATTAATCTCTAGCTATGCTGACCATGGATATGGTTTAGAAGCCCTTCAATGCTTCCAGATGATGCAAGAAAATGTAAAAGAGCCAAGTTCAGGTATACTTGTCAGTGCCTTGAAAGCTTGTGCAACTGTAGCAGCCGTGGAACAGGGCAAACAGATACACAAACAAATCGTTCAAAAGGGATTTGAAACAGATACTTTCATTTGTACAGCGTTGATTGATATGTATGCCAAATGTGGATTGATTGAAGATGCATCCACTGTTTTCAGATCCTTGTCAGACCCAGACATTGTTGCATGGACTACAATCCTAACTTCTTTTGCCCAGAGTAATGACTATAACTCCGCTTTGAAGTTTTTTAATGACATGGAAGGAGCCAGAATTGAGCCTAATGAAGTGGCTTTTACATGTCTTCTCTCTGCCTGCAACCATTCTGGTAGATTAAAGGAAGGGTGTGAACATTTCAAGTCCATGAAAGAGAAGTACAATATGGCACCAACATTGGAACATCATTATGTTCTGATGGAGATACTGAGCCACGAGGCCCGTTTTGAAGAGGCAGAAGACTTGATTGAGTGTGTTCCATTCACTTCTAATATTGTTGGATGGATGTCTTTGCTCAAGTCATGTCAGCATCATGGTAATGTTAAACTTGGTAGAAGGTGTTTTGATCATGCTCTTGAAATCAAGCCGGAGTATTCATCTGCTTATGTACACATGTGGAATCTATACGCCCAGGCTGGTATGTGGGATCATGCAAAAAAGATTGATGATCTGAGGATTACTGCTAATGCACGTAAAAAGCCGGCAAAAGCTTTCATAGAGGTCAACAAGCAGGTGTATAGCTTTATTGGGGCAGATAAGACCCACCCACAGAGTGATCAGATATATAAAAAACTCAAGACTTTGATTGAGAAGATAAAAGATGAAGGATATAGCCCATCTGTTGATGCTGTTCCTGAGTGGAGCTCTGATAGGGACAAGGAAGCTTCCCTCTGCAGACACTCTGAAAAGTTGGCTATCGCGTTTGGTCTAATATCTACTGCGAAGGGTTCTACCATCCGATTGTCAAAAAATCTTCATGTATGTGCAGATTGTCACTCTGCTGCTAAAGCGATATCCAAGGTTGAAATGAGACAGATCGTTATTTCAGATTCTTATCAGATTCATCGGTTCAAGGATGGATCATGCTCATGTGGTAGATGAGACACTGGTAACACGGGTTATGCTGAACAGAGTAGTGGTCTGACACTAATTTTTTACCCAGACTGTTGTATTTTATGTACAGTTGAAAACCTTCACTGTAATTACCTGCAATCTTTTGATGGACCCTCCAGTATGAAGAGCTTGCTTGATACTAGGAACGGGAAGATTGCAATTCTTTCAATGAACATGTGACAAGTGGGATGTTATGAATTGTCTCTCCTGTTACAATGTTAGGCATGGATCATATTTGCAAAATCCATGTCAATGGTGAGCGTTGAGTTTAACTGGGGACTCCTGTGAGACACCAGAAAATGGTTCTTCCGCAAATGGGTTCCCGCCCATAGTAGCATTAAAAACTCGATTGTTAATTCAACAGCCGAGTAATTGCTTATAAAGCAATGGAATATATTCAATGTAACATTTAATGCTTACATTGCTTTTGCTGTGGACACAACTGATTATCCTTTCACTGGGATAGAGAACAATTTGAGGTTATGAACCTGGAGGCAGAGTTGCTTAATGGATGCCTGATCCTGTACAGAACATCATACCAAATTCTTTTGTAATGCACAAATTGTACTGCTAGTGTTATTTGACAACGGTTGATCTTTATAAAAGGTCGATTCGGGATAAGACTCTTAATGGAAGGGGTCCAAGGCTGGACTCTGTGAAGCTCTGCGTATTTTTTGATGCGTGATCGGATGTGATGTGGAAGCAAGTTACCTCTTTTTCTGGATGAAGCAATCTGAACCAATCAAAATGCTGGAAGGAAAAGGTAGTGTAATTCGGATAACAATTTTGCTGGACTTTTAAGATGATCCAGAATTACTTCAATTGTTAGTACAATTTTGCTGGACTAACAAGATCCTTCGGCGCAGTGAAGATTAACAAAATCCCCGCGTCTGCCTTGGCTCATCCTCATGATCTTAGAAATTTTGAAGCTCAAAGAGGGAAGTCAAATGGTGAACGCAGAACATGGAAACAAACTGCAGTTTGGAGGACATGGAAATAGCTGCAGCATTTGCTTACTTAGGTTACTTGATCTTGCAACCAAACTGAATAAACTGAAACCATCCCAAGCCCAAACACCTGCACTTATTAAGCCTGTTTCAGCATGGAGCTACCCGATAATTCCACATATTTCCTCCATGTGTCAATGTTTGCATAAGCATGTGCAAACAGGTATGTACCCGAGTCCAAATAATCATATCTTTCTTTGGTTCCTCCACCCATACACAATAAGCGACTGAGCATTCCATCCTTCTGTCATGGATTCATACCAAATTGTCAAATCTAATCCATCTGTTACTGATGATAAACCATTCGCCATGTGATCAATAATCAAAACTTATCCACCACAGGAGTGAGGAATCGATTGTTACCTAGCAGAGAAGCATAAAATTATGCATGGCATGAATTAAGGCGCATCATGCATAAAATACGCATCGCTAAGCCTAACAAGGATTGGCTACTGATGCTTTTTTTGATTCACATGGTTGACGGATACATCACATTTCTATTGGTATCTTCTGTCATCTTTGTTTCTAAGGGTGACAAAAGACACCGATGCATTACAGCCATCGGCCATGTGAAGAGAAGAAGCCTACTTAAAATGCTATCATGAAAAAAAATCAGATTTTTTTCTTTTTGATTTAGTCAACAGTTGCGTCACTGAAGAAACAACACCATTCAGCTATGATTTCATCAAAGATCTTAGTTCAGAGACTTCACAAATGCATTTTAGCCATCCCAAGAACCTGTACCTGTACACAGGGATATCATATAAAAGCTTTTAAACATATATACTTTTATCCCGTTTGGAGGAATCAATCACTGGATCAGTGGAGAATACCAACTGGCAACAACCCGGCAACAAACGAATCCACAATTGTATGTATGACTGAAGCCATCAGCCAATGAGTAGAGAGAATTAAACCACAATAAATGGCTAGAGCCTAAGGTCCAGAAGTTTTGGCTGCTGTTGGTTCTCCTGTGTCTGGTCCATCTTTGCTGTCTTTAGAACTTCCAACTCCCTTTTCTAGTAGTTTTCTCTGCTTATTCTTCTTCGACTTCTTAAAAGCCTTCATTCCATGATACCGATTACTTGAACGATCTCCCAACTGAGTATTTTTTGGCATAGCTTTTCCTATGTTCAGCAACGGAGGCTGATTCAACATTTGTGGACGAAACATATGTGATCCTTGCAAGGGATGGAAAGGCAAAATATGAGATCCACCTAACTCAGGCCTGACACCATATAGAACACCTTGCTGAGGTGGCATGCCAAGATGTTGAGGTGGCATTCCATTCAGCGGTATCTGATGGTGCACTATAGGAACTGGTAGCAATCCCCTTTCAGTATGATTTGAACTTGAGATATTGTCACCAGGCCTTTTCCCTCTATCATTTACCGACTGTTCAGGATTAACCTTTTTGGCTGAATCGGGTAAATTGCTTCCAGGACGATTCATACCACCTGGAAATGATCCAATTTGCAAACCATGTGGTTGCATATATGGTTGACCATGATTCAATGCATGGTTTTTCAAAGATGTAGAGAGCAAGTATGTGTTGACTGGCTCTAGACGAACACCATTATATCCTGGATCATTTTTCAGGTACTTGAATGCCAATTGATCTACTTCATCTATTACGCCCTGGGCTAATACTGATGCAGGATCAGCCTGAACAGCATCAGCAAGAGACTTATTCAAGCTATTTATAAGAACCTGAGTATCAGGAAACATATTGTTCTCATGTAGATAGGGAGTGTGTGGCAAGCGCAAAGCATCTGAGCTAAAAGCATTGGATCCATGTGCTACATTTCTGCTTTCCTGTATGGCCATATCACCCCAATCCGGACCATGCTGAGGTCGGATTTCAGTATACGAAAATAGTTGTATGATTTTGGCCACCTGTATATATATACACAAATAAAAACCAAACCTGGCTGTAGCAAAATAGATCTATCCCAATCCCAAGTACAGCCCTCACAAAGAGAAACAAGCATTGGTACCTGATTGGGTGAGAGCTCGCAGTCAAACTTGCCTTTCTGGCTAAAATTATCTCTAAGCACATCCCTGGTTTTTTCATCTGCCAAAGGCAGACAATCCTGTACGAGAGAAAAACGCACCTGCCACAACAATAATAATGTGTTCATATTTCATGAATTACTTAATAATGACCCTCTCTCCTCCTCCTGAAATTGATGGTGGATGAAAGAAGATTAAAAAATGTTCTCTCGCATTAGCTACAGGAAGCAGAAGTTCCAATTGGTGGCCTGTTTCAGCATAATTCTTTACATAAACTAGCTATTCTTTAGGACATAAATACCGCTATGTAGAAAAGAGGTTGGTGCTCTTGTGCCAACAGTTTGACACATTCTACATAGACCTTTATGTAGTGGAAGAGAGTCGCCTCTAAAAGAGCAACTGTTACAAGTGTCCTATCAAAAGATAATCCATAAAAGCCCTGTGAGCTGCAAAGAGTCTATGATGTGAACAAGAAGATGCCAGGGGTGCTCAAGAGTGTATTCCTCTGGTAAAGCATCCACATGAACCATCTCAAGATAACTCACATTGATCTCTGCATCAAAGGAAACAGAGAGTGGGAAAGAAAGAAAGAAAGAAAGAAAGAAAGATATATTAACATCTACTTATGCCAATATGGCAAAGAAAGATATATTAACATCAAAGAGAGAAGAGGAACAGGAGGAAAGAGAAAAGAAGGAAGAAGAAAGACAGTGGAAATCTATCTTTTCCATGAGAATGAGAGGATGGGTTTTCTCCTCTACACCCACAAAATGCATGTATACACATGTGGAATCAAGAGAGAAGCAAGCTGTCATCCATAAAAGATTGACCGAGGCTTTGAGACATGACCAAGCCCATGAAGGAGATCGAACTCCAGTTCTCTAAATTTATACAACTTCAAGGAAATAGGTGTACTGCCAGCTCAACAACCAGACACTGACACTTGAACAAATCCATGAGCAACAGAACTGTTGTACAATCCAGCATATTC
This sequence comes from Azolla pinnata, assembly GCA_037176905.1. Classification (NCBI taxonomy): domain Eukaryota; kingdom Viridiplantae; phylum Streptophyta; class Polypodiopsida; order Salviniales; family Salviniaceae; genus Azolla; species Azolla pinnata. The sequence goes on from JBBBWG010003003.1 coordinate 89,175, forward strand.
CCCTGCTTGCAACAAATTTGATGTGAATCTGTAGTACTCACGTACATCCAATCATGCTTACTGTTGGGACTGATGATTTAAACTTTTTACCACAAATCTTCAACAATGAACATTTATGGGAAATTGGATGTGTCACATCTAAATGATAGAGGCAATGGTGAAAAAGAGAACGGAAAAAAGCAACAGTATCAGAGGAAAATACACAGACCTGGGCAGCATATGCCCCTTTGGAGTCTTGAAAAGCCTCAGGAACAAGATCCAATCCACCGCGTGAGGCAGCCTCAAACACACCATATAGTTCCTTTGTCTCAACATTAAACAAGAACAGCTTTGTTCTGGGTATGACTCGTTCCACGATTTCTATCTGAGCTACAGGAAGACCCAGAACACGAAAATGGAAGCAGTCCCTCATCGTTGCTGAATTACAGAGGAAAACCAATCCTGCAGGCCCAGAGGATTCCTCTCTGATAAAACCTTGCCGAGCAGCTTCATGGAATTGATACTCATCCTCAAACCTTTGATGACGATGATGTTGTTCAGCATCAAAGCTTCTCCTTGTTTTCGGTGAGCCCATGTCTCCTCTTCTTCCTGGTCTCGGAGGAGACTCAAAACCTCTTCTGTGTGTATAATTAGGTGATCCAATATGATTCCTTGATGGTGATGATTCCCATTTCCCTCTCTTTGATCTCTCAGGAGAGCTCATGTCCCTCCGACGGAAAGGTTCTCTCAGAAGAGGAGACCCTCTACCTCCGAAACGTCTTCTACCACCAGGGGGGCCTCCTCTTTCCCATGCCCGAGATGGTTTGGAATACATTCTCGAAGACATGCTTTTTCAAAAGTTCTCACAGATATATTATCACTAAAATTCCTGTACAGCCAAACATTAATATCAGACAAGAAACAGCGCAGGCTTGCTGAACAACTCGTTGTGGAAACCTGGTAGTAACTGTGTAAAATCTTATAGTACGGTTATGTATTGAGTTGAATATTGCCACTTGTAGTAGTATTAAGCAGTTCAAGTGGCAAAGTAACAAGTTTTCCCGACAATGTTAGAATTCAGGTTACTTTTCCAGCCTAAGAAAGCCATGATCCCGAATGTTGACAGTACCACGTTTTGTTCAATTATTCAGACCAAGACATAGTTTTGGAAGCAAAAGATAATCTCAATCAAATCCATATAGGCTTGCCAGATCTTCATTCTGGGGAATCTAGTCGTAACTGTGTAAGACGTGAATAACGCAGGCTGCTTGACTGTTATATTCGGTTGGATAGCCACGTTATAGCATTACTAAGCAAATTTGAGTAAATGGCCAAGTTCCCCAGGAATAAGATGGGAATCAGGACTTTTTCCTGCATAAGCAACCGTGATCCAAAATGTCGTAAAGGTTGTATTGATCCAGTCATAAAACCTTCACTTAGTGATTCTTTTTTAATAAGCTAGGCTCAAATCAGCTCGAGAATTAAAGCTGCCATGACAATCTATTATTTTATTACTCCAAAGAGAGGTGGGTCATGTGATACTGCAATCAACCTATACAAAGTATGTTGATCAGGTCACGTTCTCACGATGATATTATCTTGATCACGTAATATTCTCACAAATGCTACAATTTCCTGTTCTAATAGCATCCAACCATGAACCAGAAGATCTTATGCTGAGGTGACATTGCACAGTAAAAGAGTTGGAGCCCAATGAAGAACAAGTAATAAAAACCATGTAACAAAAATTATGAAAAAGATTAAATAGAGTGTACACCAGATACATATTCATATATAGACTTCTGTTCCATACTCTGAAAATGGAATCCGCTTCATATATTTATGCAGGGCCTATTGATGATGTTAACCTTCACATTAAGGCAACGTACTGATCATTCTAGTTCGGACGGAGACAGAAAAAAAAACCTAGGAACGCTAAAGCAAACATAAATTCTCCAAATACTTCTAATTCAATAAACTTGTCATACTGCTGTTACAGACACGCACGACCTGTGTTCTGTAATCAGAAACTCATGAATGCACTGCAAACGTATACCCTAATCCAGTAAAAGAGTGATGAATGGATAAAGGATCTATCATAAATCAGAGGAAAACGAAGCTTACTTCCACTTGGCAAATCATTTATCATAGCAAAATACATTTCCCCCTTTTGCATCTGATGATGTACAGTTAACAAGATCGTTATACAGTTCAAATGGAAGGAATGAAAACGAAATTCTGCAGCGAAGTGGTTCTTTCTGACTCAATGCCATTTCTGAATCGTCATAAACCACAAAAAACTATAAAGAATAACGTGTTTGGGAATATACTCTGACACGTTACAGTAACAGCAAAGTGCAAAGATTTGTATAGATTTATTCTATACTAAATCCTGATCGAATAAAAGATTCATATGGAGCATATAATTCTCCATCGATTTGCTGCAAACAGAACAGAAGCCATTGCCGAGATAAAAAAGAGCATATATACTTTGTGACCATGAATACCAACAATGTTAAAACAATCTGAAGAATTAGTTTTTTAAGCTCTACAAGCTGTCCTTTTTTCATCGAAAGAAAACAACCAGCAGAAAATGCTTGTCAAGGCCATGGCAAGGACAGACATAAAAACTGTGTTTTTTTGCACCGCATTGATGTCTCTATTTCGAGAAACGTCGAACAGGAACAGACAAAATAAAAGATCAAAGAACGCATATCAATGAAGCCGTCTTTCTGTGTGTCCAACCCTATGGAACGACTTCTCCGAGTATCGACGCAAAGTGCGTGAATTGGTAAATGCTTGGTAACATGAAGGACCTACGAATAGGTCAACGAGCCACGACAACGCAAATGCTTATCAGCATGAAGGAGACTGCGAATAGGTCAACAAGCAGCGAAAACGGCACAGGAATCTAAGCCCTAGAGCAAGCAAACGGCGGGAAGAAGATCAGCGATCGGAAAGAGAACTTGTCCTAAAGGAACAAAAACAAGAAGAGGACGACGGTGCTGGTGCTGCAGATTGATTCCGAGTGAGCGAAAGGGACGGGAGGGACATACCTGAGGAGAGGTCGAGCTTGCTTCAGCCAAAAGATCTGCAGCGAAACGACGACGAGGACGATGAAGAAGAAGAAGCAGAAGCAGAAGCAGCAGACTTTGTTCTATCATAAGCTAACTAACCATGGTTACTATTTAACCATGGTTACTATTTAACCACAGTTGTTCTTTTCTCAGCTAGCCATGGTTACTATTTAACCACAGTTATTCTTTTCCTCTTTGTTCTTCTATTACAAGCTAACTATATTTACTTATTTAACCACAGTTATTCTTTTCTTCTTCTTCTTCTTCTTCTTCTTCTATTATCAGCTAACCATAGTTACTTATTTAACCACAGTTATTCTGTTGTTCTTCTTCTTCTTCTATTATCAGCTAACCATGGTTACCATTTAACCACAGTAATTCTTTTCTTCTTCTTCTTCTTCTTCTTCTTCTTCTGTTATCAGCTAACCATGGTTACTATTTAACCACAGTTATTCTTTTCTTCTTCTTCTTCTTCTTCTCCTTCTGTTATCAGCTAACCATGGTTACTATTTAACCACAGTTATTCTTTTCTTCTTCTTCTTCTTCTTCTTCTTCTATTATCAGCTAACCATAGTTACTTACTTTAACCACAGTTATTCTGTTCTTCTTCTTCTTCTTCTTCTTCTTCTTCTTCTATAATCAGCTAACCATGGTTACTATTTAACCACAGTTATTCTCTTCTTCTTCTTCTTCTTCTTCTTCTTCCTCTTCTTCTTCTTCTATTATCAGCTAACCATGGTTACTGTTTAACCACAGTTATTCTTTTCTTCTTCTTCTTCTATTATCAGCTAACCATAGTTACTTCTATTATCAGCTATCCATGGTTACTATTTAACCACAGTTATTCTTTTCTTCTTCTTCTATTATCAGCTAACCATGGTTACTATTTAACCACAGTTATTCTTTTCTTCTTCTTCTTCTTCTTCTATTATCAGCTAACCATGGTTACTATTTAACCACAGTTATTCTGTTCTTCTTCTTCTTCTTCTTCTATTATCAGCTAACCACGGTTAGTATTTAACCACATTTATTCTATTCTGCTTCTTCTGGCATAAGCTAATCCTTGTTCTTCTTTGCTGGGTTAAAACTAAACTATGGTTAATGTATCCATAAATAACTTGAGACAAAAAAAAACAAAAAAAAACTTTGAGTTTCAACTAACCTTGAAGAAATCAAGTGATTTGAGCTGACACGGAAACTACTTTCCAAGACTCGATCGCGTTTTCTCAAGCAGTGAAATGCTAACGATCCGATTTCTCGAAACGTTCAACGAACATTGCCGCAAGCCTCGGTATGTCTCTGATACTGTGCGAGATTCTGGTACCAATCGATCCTTTGAAAAGATTGTGGTCAGAATTCGCTCTCCCTTCTTAATACGGAAAAGATCAACCCTCCACGGAGGAGAAGAAATGATGAGATGATTGAAGAAACGAATGAGATCGAGAGCAAAGATGAGAATTAAGAGATCATAGCCAAGATAACGGAAAATCAGCTTGAGAAGATAAAAAAACCAAGAAATGATACGCAAGGATGTAACTAAGAGATAATATCATCGAAATATTTCTTTCCCACAAGCCGCTTGATCATGTCTGATTGCCCTCTAAATGTGAACTCTCCACTCTCGATGATGCGTCATTGCATCTGATCCAATAACACCTCCACAATCTTCAATACTAACTCTTTGCATTTTGTCCGCGGCATTTGAAATCTACCGTTCAGAAGTCTAATTTCATAATATTAGTCTCATAAGTATAAAATAAGCCTGATTTCTAAATCAGACAAGAAGTTAATCTTCCCATAATAGAGTTTTCTCTAGCTACCCAAAGCGTTCTTGAGAGCATTTTGTACACCTAGCCTTCCAAATGTACCCTTGATACATAAAATTATTCATCGACAAGGAACAATATGTTTATGTGCTCTACATACGCCCTTGATATAAGTGTCACAGTATTACGAATATATAATCATTGAAACATAACAATCTTCATTACTTGCTTACAATCGCATGAAAGTTCTCGAAAACTATGTCATAATATAACTAGTTAGAGATGAGGTTGTAAGATGGCAACAAAATAGCTTAACCAGATATCAAAAGAATCCCATAGATTTTGCTCATGCATGGATCAATCTATCAATGTTTTAGCCTACCATCATGTTTTTGAACATCAAAGAACCTAAGTTCAACTATCTGCCAAACATATATAGAACACAATGTAGCAAATGCACTTGGACCTCGCAGCGGAAGCGATTAACTTGCAATTCAACATGGAAATTTAATGATCCGATCATTGTATTTAGAGTTTGATCTGCGTAATAAAAGCCTTAGGGAAAAAAAAAACCCCAGAAAAATTACATGTGCCATATTTAACCTAGAAGATAACATGATTAGCCACAGGCAGACATCCATCCAAAGGACAAATTTGCGAAGCACCAAAATACAATCCTTTTGTAATTGTAAGGAGTAAAAGGATCAATTTATAACAGAGCTTTTAAACCCAATCGAGATAAGTCACCCTCAAAATCCATTGAAATTGCGGATGGAGATACTCTAATAGCTGAAAGCTAGGATCCGGCCTCTCTATCGATGAAAGCATGATGTCTTGGGTTCAATTCCCATGACGCCAAGAGTTTGGCCACCAGGTGTAAAACAAAGCCTTGCTTCTTTGTCTGGCGACCGAAGCGAAAGTACTGCGAGAAGCTATTGGGAGTAAACAGTAAGTAAGACGGGGAAACAGGACCCGAATCGGAATCAGGGAAAGCCGTGTTTCAAGGGTGGAAAAAGGAGCATCAAAGGAGAAACACATCAATCAGTCAGTCAGTCAATCAATCAATCAATCGAGAGTTTGTTCTCAAAACTACAGGCAAGCGTATCGATTTCTTCACATTGTTGTTGTTGTTGTTGTGGTGGTGGTGTTTGTTGTTGTTAAAACATGGAATTGTTCTAATCAGAACAGCCCCTAGTCACGAAGTTGAGTAGTATATGCTATGGAAGTTGGTAAAAGTGCATTCAATCTTGATCAATGTGTACGTGGGCGGAATAGTAGTAATCTTCCCAAGGCAGAAAACTTTAGCGCCAGATTCGATCCGATCTAACCGCCCACAGAGTATCGATTGCCATCATATGCATACAATGTTGCTACATATGTAGCATATTGTATTTGATAAAATACATACGTATGCTATGTATTTTAAAAGTATTTGATAAAAATTTGATAAGCATTTAAAATACGTATATTAACATACGACGGTTAAATATGGGTTAAATACGTTAAAGCAAGTTAAATAGTTATGCAAATCCACAATAAATTAAATGTGCATATCACGAAAGTTTCTCATATTCCATTCCTTGGCACAAGTAAACTGTCTAACGTCTTAAGTCTTTAAAAGTAAAACAATTATACAAATCCACAATCAATTAGAATGCGCATATCACGAAAGTTTCTCCTATTTCATTTCTTGGCATAAGCAAATTGTATAAATTCTTACATTGTAGAAACTCGAATTTCAAGTTCAGGCCGATAAAACGAGCAAATATTTACGAAATAGCACCTCCAGTACAAATTATTTTTGGATACTTAACAAAATTTGGTTTTAAAAACATGATGGTTTCAAATACGTGCAAGACGCGTATGAGTATTTTGAAACGTATTTTATTCGTATGATAAGCGTTTTTTAACAGCATAGAATACATACGTACATACATACATACATACATGGGCACTAGTGATGTGATACTAGCCCTCTGGGGAAACCGACGGAAACCATGTGGAGCTCTCGAGCTCTCTCATGCTCATGCAAGTTACATAGGGTTTAGGGTTTAGGGTTTAGGGTTTAGGGTTTAGGGTTGGTCAAAGTCAGCTCGATTTCAGGCACCAACATATATACATACACACATACACACATGCATACATACATATGTACATAGATTGTAACATTCACGTACTTTTGGTTTTGCAAACACGAATGTAAGTTTGCTAACGCTTGCAAATATTATGAGGGAGTGTTGTGCGGGTTTGTTTTTTTCCTTTCTGTTACGAAAACGGATTTATGATTTTAAAAACTCGAGAAACTGTATTAAATTTTCCATTCTCCTGAGTTGGAAACTTACGTTCTTTCGGGTGATTTGTCGATCTCGAATGCTCGAAATCATTCTCGATTGTGTTTGCCGCTTGCACAAAGCATGGTTCATTCTAAACACACACATATACATGCATGCATGCATACACACATGCACACATGCATACATACATACAAACATACACACATACATACATACATACATACACACAAACACATACATACATACATACATACATACATGCACACACACATACATGCATACACACAAATACATACATACATACATACACACATACATACATACACACACACATACATGGGCACTGGTGATGCGATACAGCAGAAACCATAATGGAGCTATCGAGCTCTCTCGTGCGCATGCAAGTCGCATCTAGGGTTTTTTTAGGGTTTTTAGAGTTTAGGGTTTAGGGTTTAGGGATTGTCGGAGGCAGATTGATTTCAGACACCGAGCGTGCGGCCGGTGAGATGACCGGGTGCACGCACTCTCCATGTCTACGGAATCGAGAGACACATAATAATAATAGCAGCAATAGCAGCAATAGCAGCAGCAGTTAGTCCAGAGGAGGACAAGAGAACACCAGACATACGAGGTCGATGGACCGAGGTGCAAGGACAAGATGTTGGGGAAGGGCCCTAGGGACAAAAGGGTATTTACTTGCTACAGGTGTGAAAAGCATCGGAGCCCCTGGGCGCTATAAGCTTCGCTGGTCTGGGCTATGGATTCGGACCGTAGAACAACTGTGCGATTTTTTTTTTACGGGGGATTGCCCATACGCGTGGCTTCGATCGATTCGATCGAATCGATTCGATCCATGTCTTGTCGTTCATGCATGCATGCATGCGTTTATAATGCTGTTTACATGGTACGTTGCGTATTTTAAAAAGTATTCGGTGGAACTCTTTTAAAATGCTTAGGATGCGTATTTTATACGTACGAGTGCTGGATACGGGTCAAATACGTAGAATCTGGACCAAAATATGCTTGTTGAATATGGATTAGGCACGCAAAATACGGGCTACACAATTCTTCTGTTTTTCTTTTTGTTTTTTTTGTTTTGTTAAATCTTCTAAAGATGGATGATTGCATATGTCAAGATTCGCGCATTCGTTCTCCATTCGCCCGCTCTATTTGTTTTGCAAGTATGCGAATTCGACGGGCTATGCGAAGAAGAAATTCCGATGAAGTCGGCCGAGAGATTGTACTAGCGATGAGAAGAGCATCGAGATATGGCTCTGCGTCCCCCACCACAAGCCCCTCTCTCTTCGAAAATTGGCCTCTCTGTGGACGTTAAAACTTTCTGTTATGTTCTGTTATGTTCTTTTCTCGCTAACCCCAACGTTAGCGAGGCTGTTCTCGCGTGCTTTCGATCGGATGGAGGTCATAAATGGCAAAGAAAAGCTTCGGCGGTAGATGGGCCATTTCTAGGGGGTTGAGCATGGTGGGTAAGGCGGTTATGGGTGTTTCGGTAGAGGATTCTCATTATCCCTCTCTCTCTCTCTCTCGCGCTCTTTTTCTCCGAGGGGTAATCTTCTTCTTCTGCTTCTGCTACTGCTACTGCTTCTGCTTCTGCTTCTGCTTCTGCTTCTGCTTCTGCTACTGCTTCTGCTTCTTCTTTCTTCGAATGCGAAGCCGCGGATGAACCGTCGGATCGTACGTAAGCTCGAGCAATCGTCGTCATAAAGAATGGGATCGGCGAGTCAGAAGAAGAAGAGCCAGAAAGCCAAAAAGCATTTCAAAGACGAAGGAACAGAAGGAAGAAGAAGAAGTAGTAGTAGCAGTTGTAGAAGAAGAAGAAGAGGAAGAAGAAGAAGAACCTAACTAATGGGAAAGTAGCTTCATTTTGGAAAAAGAAGAAGAAGAAGAAGAAGCAGAATCAGAAGCAGAAGCTTTTGAATGCGCTCAACACACGAATGCCGATACAGATGAAATAAAAGCCAACTTGTTTTCATCATTATCAACATCACCACGATCATCAACATCACCACGATCATCATCACCATCACCATCACCATCATCATCATCGCCAAATCATCGCCAAATCATCGCCAAATCATCGCCAAATCATCGCCGTCATCGCCAAATCATCGCCAAATCATCGCCATCATCGCCATCATCATGATGCGTGAGCTATGCTTGATGGAGCTTTCGGACCGTCAGCGGAAGGCCTTTCTCGAACTCCACGTACGGGTACGCCATCGCATTGTCAGGCTCGGCGAGCTCCCATCTGGAGAGAGAGAGGTCACAGACAGACAAACAGAAGCGCGTAAAAATTAAAAAAAAAACATAACAATAGAACCACCAAACTCCGATAGCTCAGCTATCTGTTTCTCTTGGTGTGTTTCATGATCTCTTAGTTTCTATCTTTTTTTTCTTCCTTCTTTTTTCCCCGTCATTCTTCTTTTATCTGCATCATCGGCAATCTTCTTGTATGCTATCCGGTAATCTTAATCTGCCTTTAAAAGGTGCCAAAATGCAAAGAGGGGCCTCCTTACTCGAATTGCAGTACTAAATGGTGCAGGAAGAATGCGATCTCGAGCTTCGCAAGATCCGCACCCGCACATAACCTACTCCCTCCACCAAAGGGCGAGAAATGCATGCTCTTTGTACACTCCTACACACACACACACACATAAAGATAGAGAGTTAGTTAGTTAGATAGATGGATTTGATTATCGTCTTCTTCGAAGGCTTATTTATGAGACAAAAAAAAACACAAAAAAGAAGATGAAGACGAAGCATCCCACGGATTCATTCGTTCCGTATCGCTACGAACCTGCCACCGGCAGGGATCGAACTTGAGCGGGTCTTTGTACACGCTCGGGTCGAGGTGCACGCTGCAAAACATGGGCAGCACCTTCCATCCTTCGGGGATTATAAAACCTGTACTTTGCATTTGTGCAGAGATTTCGATTTCACAGATCACAACAAAGACAGAGAAAGAAGATGGAAAAATGGAGTAATCGAAACTGCGGCGATAATAACAATACCCACAACGATACGCAAGGAATTTCTTTGAAACAAATCTACGATTCGGGCCAAGGTCTTTTAGTGCATATGGATATGCTCCTTCCATTAAACAGGATTTTCTTTAACTTTATGGATATGTGTAGAGAGATTTGTAATGGGACTCTCAACAATCTTATGTATGTCTGCAAAACTATTCCCTTTTTTGTTTTTTTTTTACTGATGATCAATCGTTATTCGGAGACTAATCACAAAATTACAATAATGATAATAATAAGAGACGTACCGAGAGTGTCTAAAGCTATCGAGACGTCCTAAAAAATCCTTGATATATTTTGGACAGATTTTTTGAAAGGATGTAATCTTGCTATAACTCCGATAACTAATGGAAGGATATTTCTTTTGAAAAAAAGGGGGGAATCATAAGTGAATAAATATGCATTCAGGATTGAAGCTTGGCATTCTCTGCTTTTGTCTTCTTGGATTGCACTTTGATTCTTCCATGTAAAAATCCATAGAAAGAAAAAAAGGAAGTGTTGAAAAAGTGTGCATTGATGGGGTGGGTACGCATGCGGCCCCTTCTGAAATCCGCACACACACACACACACACACATCACACCCACACACACACTTTTTTTGTGTTCTAAAGTTTTCTCTGATACAAGCCAAAAGCCCCAACAAGCCTACCTTTGAATCGCACGTCGCGAAGAGCTTTGCGGTGGACGAAGCGTACGACGTTGCCAAGCCTCAGCGTCTCGTTGATCACCTGCAAAAAAAAAAAAGAAGAAGAAGAAGAAGAAGAAGAAGAAGAAGAGGAGGAGAAGAGCCACGCGTCAGACAGTTACAGGCACTGCAAGCTATACACACGGGAGAGCCTCCGAAGTACAAAGGAATCGGATTCACCAATCGAGTGGGGGTGGTTAGGGTTAGGGTTAGGGTTAGGGTTAGGGTTAAGGTTAGGGTTAGGGTTAGGGTTAGGGTTAGGGTTAGGGTTAGGGTTAGGTTTAGGTTTAGGGTTAGGGTTAGGGTTAGGGTTAGGGTTAGGGTTAGGGTTAGGGTTAGGGTTAGGTTTAGGGTTAGGTTTAGGTTTAGGGTTAGGGTTAGGGTTAGGGTTAGGGTTAGGGTTAGGGTTAGGAGGGAACTCACACACTGCGTGAACGCCATCTTCTTGTAGTCATCCCAGCTCAAACTTTGCCTACCCTCCGAGTCCATTGCCCCGCGGATGTTGCGGTGCTCGGCCTGCAAGCGAATGTCGACAAAAAACAAACAAGAAAAAGAAACCAAGAAAAAAGAGATGTTAGGAAGCTCCTCTTTTTTGTTTTGTTTTGTTTGTTTGTTTTTACTGTTTGTGCGTTCAATGTGTTGGAACTGAGCAAGAGATTGTCTGTATGCGATCGATCGCTATGTGACCTCGGCGATAATGTACGAAATGCTCGTCTGCTTAAAAGAAAAAGAGGAGAAAGAAAAAAAGCTTCGTGCGGCTTTATCCGTCGTCCCACGGGGCTTCCGATTCTCTATTATTTGCGCATCATCAGAGAGAGCGAGAGAAAGAGAGAGAGAGGCATTATTAATGCAAGAAGATGGGGGGCTTTGCGCTGTTAACGAGCGCGATCATGAGACAGCTTGCAAGTGCAGATGCCCACACAAGTGCATGACAGGACTCCGAATTAATGGGGGTGATTTCGGGGTTTAGGGTTTTAGGGTGTTAGGGTTTACGGTTTACGGCTTACGGTTTAGGGTCAGGTTTTTCCTTTTCAAGAGATCCCAATTTTCATATTAAATGGGCCTCGCAACTACAATCGATAAGGCAGAGGCTCAACGCCGCTAATTAAACTTATGATCTCACGATTCGGATCTACGAAGGCAGCCATGTTACGATGAGTTTGATGAGATTGCTTCTATCTATCCTAAACCCTAAAACCCTAAACCCTAAGCCCTAAAACCCTAAAACCCTAAAACCCTAAAACCCTCAACCCTAAACCCTATATATATATATACTCATTACATATAAAAAAAAGGTGATTAAGAAAAAAGAAGCAAAACCCTAAACCCTATATATATATATATATATATATATATATACTCATTACATATCAAAAAAAGGGGTGATTCAGAAAAAAGAAACAAAACACTATCGGTCAGGGTTTAGGGTTTTAGGGTTTTAGGGTTTAGGGTGTTAGGGTTTTAGTGTTTTAAGGTTTCAAGGTTTCTAGGGTTTTAGGGTTTAGGGTTTAGGATTTTAGGGTTTAAGATTTAGGGTTTTAAGGTTTAGGGTTTTAGGTTTTTAAGGTTTAAGGTTTAGGGTTTTAAGGTTTTAAGGTTTAAGGGTTTTAGGGTTTTAGGGTTTTAGGGTTTTAGGGTTTAGGGTTTAGGGTTGATTACCCTGAGCTCGCGGACAGCTTCGGGCGCATCGGCGAGGAAGTGGAGCGCGAGCGCGAGCGCGACGGAAGACGTCTCGTGGCCCGCGAACAGCATGTTGAGCACGAGGTCGAGGACTTGGTCGTCGGCGGAGAGAGTCCCCGACCTCATCACGGCCGCCAGCAAGTCGTCGTGCTCCGCCGCATCGTCGCCGTTGGCCGCCCGCGTCCGCAACGTCCTCCGCAGCGTGTCGAGGATCCTCGCCCGAGACTGCATATATACAGGATTTAGGGTTTAGGGTTTAGGGTTTAGGGCTTAGGGTTGAGGGTTTAGGGTTTAGGGTTTAGGGTTTAGGGTTGAGGGTTGAGGGTTTAGGGTTTAGGGTTTAGGGTTTAGGCCCTGAACCGAGAAAAGAGATTCATTCTAGCATGAATGGGGTTTAGGGTTTAGGGTTTAGGGTTTAGGATTCTCTCCGCGCCGATTTACGTTTCAGGTGGGAACTAAATCTTCTTCGCCTCACACCCAGATACTCGACGAGCCGATCGCAATATATGGTACTACGACGTGTGTATAATTATGGGGGGAATTGCCCCGGAACAAAACGCCTAGCCAAATTATAAATTACATTTTAACGCCTACAGAAATCACAAATCTACAAACTTAACGCCTAATCTTCTCGTCCACTGAAAGTCGACACCCAATTAACTCCGCTGGTGCTGGTTTTATTCCTAATCGCTTCCCACTGATTGATCCCCCATCGATTTCCTTACTACATTCGACTAACTAACGCCAGTAATTTTAGAATCCAATCAATTGAATAACACGTTGAGTAGGTTTTAATCAAGTGATGAAGACTTAATCGATGATTTAATTTCATGTTAACTGAAAGTCGCAGCTACTTGATTGGGTGTTGATCGATCGATCGCGCGCCTGATCTTAAAAGCAGGCGTGAATTCGTGATTTCTAGTCCGAGTGGGCGTTTAAAATGCAATTTATAATTTCGTTAGGCGGTTTTCTTTTTCCCGGTAAGTTTCCCCATGCTTAGATCGTAGTACTAACGATGAATCGTCGAATCTTTACAGCTCGCTTCCGCATGAATCATAATCATAATCATAATCATAATCATCATCATCATCATCATCATCATTATTATTGCTATTGTTGTTGTTGTTGTTGTTTTTAACTACCTTGATGGCCTTGTGGTAGGCTGTCCCGGGGAGGTTGATGGGCGCGGCGACGACGCCGCGCATGAACGCGTAGTAGTCGCGCATGAGCTCCAAAGTGTGCGGCTCGCCGGGCAGGAAGCTCACGATCTGCCGCGCCATCAGCTCGAACGTGAACTGCAACAGGTGTGAAACCGAGAGTACGATAGATGATCACCACAAATTCCATCATCTAGAAACAGAAGGGAAGCTTACCAAAAACAGAAGAAACCAGAAAAGAGTGCATCGCCGAACTCCGAATTACATTTTAGCGCCTACTGAAACCAGAAATTACGAATCAACCGCCTAATCTTCACTTCGCAACCAAGAATCGAACGCCCGATTAATTCCACTAGCAAGGCTTTCCGTCCCCGGCCCGCTCCCACAAATTGATCCTAATCGATCTCCTTACAAGATTGGGATTATCCATCGGTCGATGCATTCACTAAGCAGCCGAGCGCCGAATCGATCGGGTTCATTCAGATGTCGATCGATCGATCGCTCGCTCGCAACGAACGTATCTATCAGCTGGTTAAAATCGAGCCGACGATGGCGCATCGCTTCCTTTAGAAACTAGGCATCGATTAATTCGTACCTTCCAAGTCTTGGGCAGGCGTCGAAATGCGATTTAGAACGTCTCGTCGGGCGTGTTCGTGGTTAAAACATTTCCCCATAAAAGAAACGCAATAAACCCTAAACCCTAAACCCGGAAACCCTAAACCTGGAAAACCCTAAACCCGGAAACCCCTAAAACCGGAAACCCCTAAAACCCGAGACCTGAGAACCGCGAGAAAAGCCTTTCGAAAGACCACCTTCCGGGCCTCCTGTTGGGCGGGGATACGGCCACCGCCGGACGGCCACGCTCCGAGTGTGAAACCGACATGCCGCTCGATGTCGGCGAGGAAGCCCGGGGACCGCAGCCGGTGGGGGCTGAGGAAGTCGAGCGCGATCGAGCGCATCCGACGGTGGTCGTCGCCCGAGAGCACGAGCATCGACCAGCGCCCCAGGATGCCGCGGATCGAGCTCGGGTAGCTGCACTGGAAGAGGCGGCCCTCGTTCGCGAGGATGAAGCGGTTGAGCTCCGCATCGGCCGAGACGATGGTCGGGTGCCCGAACAAGCAAGCGCGGAACACGGTGCCATACCTGCGCAAAAAACCCTAGAAACCCTAAAAACCCTAGAAACCCTAAAAAAAAACCGTGACAAGCCTTTACAGCCTGCTCCCTGAACTTTGAAAAACCTTAATCTGTTAATCGTAAACCCCTGAACCGTTGTCCTGATGTTTTAGGCGCATGATCTGAACACAACACACACACACACACACACATGCGTGTGTCGAAGGAATATCGACCAAATCACTGGAGATAAAGAAAGGAAGGAAAGAAACAGCAGCAAGCCCAGGAGAGCTTGTACAGCCTTTGTACCGTTGTCCTGATGTTTTGGGCGCAGTTCCTTAAGCTCCCTGAATGCGATGCATTGAAAGGAGTCCCGGAACCGGGAGGAGAAGAAAACGGAGACACACAAGAGGGGCGGCGTCCCGTCCGATTAGTTGCTGTCATAAAGACGGCGTTTTCTCGAACCCCCCGACCTTGTCTATAGAGTCAATTAGTCTAGCAGATCGACTACTATGACGCCGCAAAACCGTAAAGCCGTAAACCCTAAAGCCGTAAACCCTAAAACCGTAAAAACCTGAAGCCCCCCGAATCATAAACCGTGAAGACTCGGAACCCTAAATCCCGCCGGAGGGTGAGTCGTTTACCGTCGGATGTGCTGGTCCATGAACGCGCCCCACGACGTGGCCAGGTGGGGCTGCAGGAAGCCCACCGTCTCGCCCACGATCGGCCATACCCGCGTCGATCCGGGCGGCAACTTACACCTGCTCCAACCCTGGCCACAGTAGTTGTAGTTGTTGTTGTTGTTGTTGTTGTGGTTGTTGTTGTTGTGGTTGTGGTTGTTGTTGTTGTAGTAGTAGTAGTAGTCGGCATATCGCTTGCAGAAGCTCCACCATCTTTGGAAGGAATCAGAGAAGGAGCTGAGGATCACGAAGAGGCCGATGCCGCGAAGCAGGAGCAGTAGCACAAGGGTCAGGAGGAGCAGGAGGAGGAGGAGGAGGAGAAGCAGAAGCAGGAGAAGAAGAAGAGACAAGGGCAGGAGGATCGCGGATCGCCCGCAGAACGGGAACTGGAACGGGAACTGGAACTGCAACGAGTGCGAGTGCGAGTGCTGCGAGGCAGGTGGCGCTGCGACCGAGCCCACTACCAATGCCCTGCTCTCGATCGCATATTGCATGTTCTCGGAGCCACGCGATCGAGACTCGGTCCCTCGATCTGCTTCTTTCACACACATACACACACACACACACACACAGACAAACACCGCGGTATCTCTCTCTCTCTCTCTCTCTCTCTCTCTCTCTCTCTCTCTCCCTCGGACCACCACCTCTATCCAAAGCAAAGCAGTGTCGGGTGTGAATTGCACTGATCGATGCGAGCAAACTATATATGTTTATGC